>BEWF01000123.1:0-299193 GCA_002583695.1 Pleurotus salmoneostramineus
ATTTTACTCAGAAATGTTTCTTTTTTTGACAATTTTCGTCAAAAAGTGTTTCGCCAAAAAAACTTTATTTTTTAGACAAAATGGGCATCATATCAGGGTCATTGCATGATTCTTGACTTCGGGGCTGCGAATCGTTTGTGTGTCTGTACTCTAAGCTCGAAGATTGGACCTGGAAAAACGGATACTCAACGTTACCGCGGGCACAGAGTCAAAGGAATATTACGTACCGTGATCCTACAGCTCACTCGAAGCAGTTCCGTCGAGTCTTCGTGGAGAAACGAAGGATTCTGTGGGGAGGATGAAAAATGAAGATCCGCAGTTCGTGAGTAGTTTGCGGATTCAATATGATACATCAACTCACCATACGTATACACTCGTAGGCTAGCTTGATTTGGGAGCAGTAAAACCTGCGGATCCATCACGTTGGTGTTTTCGACGCGACGTTGCGTCAAAACCTGGAGAATTTCTCCCAACTCTTCGGTAGCTCGGTCGAGGATGCTTGGATGATGTGAAAACATGGAGACGTACCGATCTTCCGTGAATAGATCCAATCTGTTTCACTCGCACATCCGATGCGAGCAGACCAGCTCAATGGGCCCGAGCGTTGGAATCAAGGTGGAATTAAATTTGGTGTTTGGAGAATTGTGATAAGATAAGATAAGAATGTGTGATAGATGTGACGTGACCGGAGCTCAAAACCAAAATTGAACCTTGGACTTCCGGCGCATGGTACACACAGCAACCGCTCGAAATAGTAATTTCCAAGTAATTTCAACTTATAACTTCAATATCGGGGGATGGACGCAGATTAGAGACTATCGCTTCCTCACAACGCCATAAATTCTTGCAAAGTTGGTCCTGAGCCAAAAATTAGTGGACACAAGGTTGTCCACAACGAGGAGTGGTTTTGTCCACTCAACACAGGGGGCCGTGACGAACCAGTGACGAATCACGAGATGATGGAGCTCCTGAATTCAATGCTTTTGGTACTAGTCACTTTTCAAATGTGTTCCTTGCTCTCAAACATACTTTTCGGGTACAAAAGGTAGTTTACTATACTTGTGGGGAAGCGATTGATCATTGAGGGCGTGTAAGATGGTCCAGATACGATTTTTATTTTTATCTACTATTTGGGCGACCGTCACACTTGCGCACGTGATGTTAGTCGATTATGGATGACGCCTACCTTATCCAACTCAGAACGCATCGTAGGCGTCTTCGAGTCCCTCCCACTCCCACCACTCCCATCTGCACCCTCTTCCCATATCTGCTCCAACGACCCCGGCCCAGGCCTCGGCACCGTCCCTCCCAAATTCGACGACGGGGGATGATACTCCGTGTCCCCACCCGCACCAGCTTGATACCCATAACTCAAACTCTGACTCTGAGAATGCGAATGCGAATGAGGGTACGTAGGACGATTCCCATTATCCAGCGCAGAAGGAGCCCGGAAATCCAGGTCAGTCGACACACTCTCATCGCGAGAATGATGGATAGGCAAGACATCTGCGTCTTCACGCGCGATACGGGGGGAGTATGGGCGGTGGGAGAGTTCGGATTCGAGAGGGGGGTAGTATTGGCGGTAGGCGAAGTAGGACAGGACGGTTCCGAGGATGGAGCCGACGAGGACGTCTTGCCAGTGATCTACGGAAAGCTATCAATATTATGGACACGGTAAGAGGTATGAGTGAGGACGTACGTCGGTAGTCCATTGTCCTTGAAATGGCAACGAGCGCTGCGGCCGAGAAGGGCGTCAGAGCTATCCAAGCCTTTCCCTATAGTTTAGACATGAGCGTCAACGGTCATACCGGCGTTGTATTATTATGAACGCACTGCATGGCCTCTTTTGTCAAACAAATGCAGCTTGCCTGCGAGGTAAAAGGACAAAAAGCCTAGTCCCGCAAAGGACACTAAAGGTTGAAGGATGGCATGTTAGACATCAGACATCAGAAGGTGGTGAGTCTTATGGAAGGAAACGTACGACTAGAATGACCACTAGGGAAACTTCTGAAGCCATCACGAAGGATGGCTAGGTCTACCTGGGTACATACTGCAGATGTCGTTAGACCGTATTCCGGATCTGTTAGACCTGGGGGAGGTTGGCAGCGAGAGATAACATCTAGGATTTGATATTGATTAGTGAGTGTTAGTTGACGGAGTGTCGAAGGAGACTAGCCTGGGCGGGGGCGTCCTACGGTGAGCTTTGTAAATTGGGTGATCGCCGCAGTTAGACTGATGCCTAGGACGACTAAAAGATGGATAAGCACGGGCGGGTGGACCGGTATGTAGATAGTACACACGTCCTAGCGTAGCTGCGGAAAGATAAGTCAATATAGTTTGTCAGGGAAGGAGATGGAGGTGACATACAATTATGAAGGTCCCACCAAGAGCGAACGGTTATGAGGTTGATGATAGGTTGTAGCAACAAAGGAGCAACGAAGCATATGAAAACCAATGCCAGATTCTGCGGAATGATATTAGGAAATGCATGAGGATCAGAAATGTGTGAAAGCTTACGGGCACGCGCTCATGTGTTGCAAAACTGCGGAATGGATTTTTGGATGAGTGAGGGGGATGAAGGAGATTTTGGGAGTCGCTCACGGATGTCTTAGCCTAATAATAGAGTGTGTTATGATGCAAGAACGGTGGGGATGTAGGAAGGATGACATACGAGGTGTCTGCCAGCGAAAACTCGCGTCTGAAGCCGTCCAAGCGGTCCAGTGAATAGAATATGGCGCTTTGGATGAGGCGTTAGCGGGTCAAGGTAGTATTTGTATGTAATGCGCTCACGTCAAGATGATGATGAGCAGCCTTGATGGTGGTTGCGTGTGAGTGATGGTGGTCGTGTGCCATGTCGAGCGGGCTTACCAGTCTGGGGCATAGGACAATAATAGCTTCCGTCTTCTAGCCGGCGAGACTGGTGGTTTCTTTGGCTCGCCAGCAGAGAAAGGTTTTGAAAAGAAAGACTTCATCTGGAAGGATTCGTGGATGCGGGAGGGAGGAGAGGAGGAACGCGAGTGTGGCTCTGGGATTTGGGCGTAAGACATTTGGAGTTTGGGTCTGAAAGGTGTGACGCGTGACGCTTTTAGTGGTTTGCAGATGACCGACTTTGAATGGCTCCCGGGTCAGCATTCCGCAGCAAAATCTCCTCCGCTTCCTGTCCCGAGCTGACTGCCTCACACAGACTATGACGCACTCTTGCAGCAGATCGCGTCCACCGATGTCGTAGAGTCTGTCCTCCGTGTCACACGCTTTTGCATCCCGCTCACACTCTGCACTAGCTTTGAATGGTCTAAACTACGCGATATCATCAAGCACAAGCTCGAAAAGGTCCCCTTCCAGCAATCTGCACACGACAGGCCAGCTGACTTTATTTGTGCAGAACATCACAGCGTTCCTCTCAGACGATGCCTTGAATCACGCACCGCCGCCGCCTCGCCCACACTCTCCCATCGAACTCCCCTCGTCCGGCGGCCTAAAGCTAGCCCCGTTTCCGCCGCGGAAGCTGAATCCACATGGCGTCCACATCCCCTCCCCCGTCAACTACATGACACGCGAGCAGGCAGACGAAATGAAGCACTACATATTCACCCAGTTGCACTCCTTTGACACGTACGTCCATTCCACCTCCCCCATTCCCTACACCATCATCTCAGCCCGATTACGAACAGGAATCCCCCGTTCACCGTACAGAGACTCTGCGAACTCGTCGTCAATCCACACCAGCACTACAAATGCATCGGCAAGTACCTCCGGGCCGTAGAAAAGTCCATCCTCGTTACTTCCACATGGGACGCGTTCCCTGTCCCTCCGCCTTCAGAAGCACATCTCACCGTCAGAAATCCCCTCTCGTCAGGTATAACTCCCCCTACTGCACCAGCAACGCCCCTCTTTTCTCCCATTCCATTCCTCCACGAAGACGCAAGGCGGTCCAAGTCACGTAGCCCGCCCCCTTCCCCCATGCTCTTACCCTCAGCCGGTCTGGTTTCCGGCGCACCCTCAGAAACACCCGAGACAAAGGCACTCGGTCTCGTCGACGAGCTGGATGACCCCAGTCCTGGTCATCTCAGCGACCGTCCAAAGGCACTCACCTCAGTAACCACCATCGCCCCGGGCTCCTCAAGCTCGGCCGCGAAACCCTTGTTCTCAACTTTGGAGGATCGCTTCGTCAAACAGACGGACGCAAACCAATCAAATGAACCCTCACGAGGCAAGTAGATTACTTTTAGTCATTACATATCGTCCATGTAGCTTGTAGCCTGTACCCCAGAACCCCATGATTACGCAAAGTCCTTTTTGATCTTCTCTAGCATGGCCTCCATCCGTACTTTCATGTTCGGCTGACCGCGACGAGTATACGCTTCCGATTCACTAGTGCGTTTCCATTGCTGTGATCGTTTGGTCTGCCGAGAAGAGCGATGTTTGACATCATTGGGAGGAGCAGCAGTCGTGGTAGCGGTGGTCGCAGCAGGGACTGGTGCTGGTGGACGTCTTCTAGCTTTGCCGTGCGTTGACTCTGAAGGCATGGCGATGACCTCGGCTGTATCGACACCTTCTTCAACGCTGCCTTGGTCATTTTCTTCTTCTTCTTCGTCATCCTCAGACCTGTGTTCGTCTTGGTCTTCCTCGGCTGCACGCTTACGATCGGGGGCTGTTTCGCTGCGGCGAGACAATGGCCATCCAGCCTTGCGTCGCTCAACCGCCCATTTTCGCTTGACCTTCGCGTTATCTATCCACGCCTTCTTCAGAACCTTAGCTACAATAATAATAACACCATTTGTTCAGCTATTTTTTGTTAAACATCGAATAGCACACAGAGTACGAGTAGTGCACTTATAATAATAACAACTAACCTCGCTTCTCCGGAAAATGCTGGAAAGTGGGTGGCCGCTTCCTCTTCGTTTTGTTATTGCTGTCCCTTTCGCTCTTGTTGTTGTTGTTGTTGTTGCTAAGTTCAGCCATACGCAGGCGATGTTAGGGCTGGAATCACTGATCAAGCTCGCAAGACCCCAGCGCCGCAAACAAATGTAAATATCCGATACCTGTGCTAATCAGCTTCATCATCTGGAGCGGTTCAACTTGCAACTTCCACTTCCTTCCTCTCTCACACACACTCTCCCTTCCGCTTAAATACCAACCGTCGAAGTCCCACTCCCGGTTTCTTATCATCCGCAAATCGTCGCATGAGCTTGCAGAACCTCAACGCCTTTGGTACGTCCCAACCCTCCCTTCCCCACAGCTTTGCACTACTTTGCACTTTTTCGCTGTTTGGAGGGCTTTAAGAACCGAGGACTGACTAACACCCCCTCCTTCTCCCCACCACACAATAGATCCCTTCGCTGAAGAAGCCGATGGCATCGGGAACAACCAGGACGTAGGATCGCAGCAGAGTTACATCCACATTCGTGTTCAGCAACGCAATGGAAGAAAGACCTTGACGACTCTTCAGGGTTTGCCTAAAGGTGAGAGAGAGGGTTCTTCCCTTCCCCCCGATTAGGCTCCAGGGTGGTAGATTGTAGGATTGACGGTCGTCCCTTTTTGATAGAGTATGATCCTAAGAAGCTGCTCAAGGCGTTTAAGAAGGTATTTCATCCATCCATCCATCCATATCATCCCATCCCATCCATCGACTCCACCCGTCTACCCCAACATACCCAAATCACATCCTAAACACCCGATATCAACCTCCCGCCCCGATTCGAGTCAAAAGTGTATATGAAACAGCCGCTGATCATGTTCATCCTTTCTAGGAATTCGCCTGCAACGGCACCCTCGTCGAAGACGAAGAGATGGGACAAGTCATCCAGCTCCAAGGCGACCAACGCCTCAAGATCTCCAACTTCCTCATAGAGAACGGTCTCGAAAAGAGGACCATCAAGGTGCATGGTTTCTAAGTAGAGAACCCCACTCCCTAAGGCCTCAAGGCCTCAGCGCTCGGCTCTTCAGCGTCGTCGATCCCGGCCGTTGTCTCTCCTTGGTGAACACTATCGTATTATAGTTTGTATACTGTAGTTTTCCTTCGCTTTTTTTATCTTATTCATCTTGCATGGAACATTTTCGGAATGAGTTATGAGATATGATGCAAAGAGGACAGAGAATAAGAACGAGAACGATAAGTGAGACAAGAGCTATTTGATCTTGTCGAGAGGTCTGAGACACGAGTGAGCCAGTCAGTATGGGTGGGACGGAATGATGAATGGAGAGGATTGACCTGTTGAATCCGCCACGCCTATGATACAGGATGAGTATCGGGAATACGGACATTAGGGCATCATCGTACCTATTCATGTACTGTCGCCATGTCCGTATCTTCTTAACGTCCACGGCCCCTTCTTGGTTGCCTTCGACATGTTTACCCTAATGACAACGGATTTCAAGATACTGCTCCGAGCGTGTAAATGAGCCACATACCTTGGTCGAGCCAAAACCCGCCATGCCCATCATCGCCATCATCGCAGAGTCGTCATCTGCGACGTCCGGTGCTTCACCGTCTTCGACGCCATCCATAGATTCTGTATAATGAGTAGGGTGAGAGGAGTGAATGAGTGAGAAACGATGAATATGAACCAGGATCTGGTGTTTCCTTATCGTTATGTGGAGGCGTTAACGTTTGCCGAGAATCTTGTCCATGCGACGGAGGCTCGTCTCGTTTGGGCGGGGGCGGCTTCGCCGTATCCTGGCGCGGTCCGTCTCGAGGTTCCCGTCTGTCATCTCTCGCACCACGGTCTCGTCGGTCATCTCGTTTATAGTCATCACGGTCGTCTCTCCTCCTCTCCCCATGGTCTCTATCCCTGTCCCTCCCATAATCACGCCTATCTATACATCCCCAGTCAACTCTCTCAGTTCAGTAGGACCAAGTCCAGGAGTGCACACGCACCAGAATCATGTCTTCTATCTCTGTCGCCTCTGCGGGGACTTCGTGAGCGACTGCTTCGTCTACGAGGTTCGTCTCGATAGTTACCCCCTCTTCCATTCCTTTCACCTCTATTTGGCCTGTCCCTTTCACGTTCGCGTTCACGTTCCCGACTTCGGTCGCGTCGACGATAGTCACCTCTGGAGGACATGGTAAAGAAGGCGTGGGCTTGTGGTAAACGGAAGGATAAAGATGTGCGTATGTGTGACCAGTCACACGTCACAAACGCGTTCCTCTTCACCCGCTAATTTGATGAGTGCACCAATTCGTCGAGCAGCTGCTCATGCTCTTCGCGAAAACAGTCGTGCTGCGCGTGACGGTACGTTCAAAATGTTTTTATTTCAGTAGAGCTCATTGTTTTTAGCTCTGGACAAATGCACGCACATTGAGTTGCGGAAGGTGCCTAAAACGACTACACCAACGGACATACGGCGTGCTATAACGCATGCTGGTCTCCAAGGCGTGTCGAATGGTAAGAATCTTCCCTGTCTCTCAAAGGGTTTCTCTGAACGACGAAACCTCTAGTATCCCTCGTATATCGTTGGTTCCGACCTACGGAACGGGCAATCCTCACCCTAACACACAGTGGTTTCCTGCAACCCAACCTAAAAGCACTGGAGAATATGACTCTCGTTGGACTGCCCATAACGGCCGACCCAATAATGTCGCCTGAAGCTACTCCGGAGTTTCAGTCCCATGCGAGGCAGCGGGGCGGGAAGGGGCGGATGGAGGCGGCTCAGAGGGGTATTATCACTGGGAATGGACCTGACGGAGGAGTGCCTAATAATGGCAAAAACGTTGTGGTGGCGGGTCTTCCTTCGAGGCTTCACATGGACGTATTCCGTGAGTTGTTGGCTGGTTTCAAGTTGGCTGAGTTGGATGAGGGACCGGATATTGTTCGCGTGCCACCGTATGTTTCCATTGCTTCATCCCTTGGGTACTTTACTGAATGTGATGTTCTTTAGACCGGAGGAAGACCTTTCGAGAAGCACGAAATGGCTCATTCAGATGAAGTCTGTGTCGGAGGCTCATCGGCTGGCGAGACGACTGCACTTACGACACTTCCAACCCGAACGTCATGGAACAGAGTATATGATGAAAGCACACGTTATCTACTAAACATAACAAAAGTACTACATCCTCTCTGCCTCAATCTCCTCATCCATCCGAGCGCGTTGTCCCTTTAGAGAATATTAGCAAGATTAATAATATGAGCCACATGATGTTTGCTCACCGCTCTGGCCTCGGGACCTTCATCATCATCTGGTGAACGGGCACGCTTTTTACTCTCCGAGACCACAGCACTGTTATCCTTCCAGTCTTCACCACCTCCTGCAACGGCTCCAGGTACGTCCTGAGCATCGGCATACCTCTCTTCTACCTCTCTTCGCCGTTCAATTTCCTGTCTCTGGGCTTGTGCTCCCCACCCACCTCGACCTGGGTCATAGTCCTGTCGGTGTTCGTCTCGGACCTGGGTACATTGTTGAAGACGTGTTAACCGCAGTGAGGAAAGATGCAAATACCTGACCACCGCTCTTCCCTCGACCAAATTGTCTCCCTTCCTTATAGCCTAGATCCAAGTCACAACGAATGATACGCTCGTCCAGCTTCGTCCCACTGACATAGCGCATACTTGACATGGCTTCTGCGTGTGTATAGTATTCTACAAAGCAGAAACCACAGGGTGTCCTGTAAACGCGAGTCTCATGAGCCCAATCCAGGGGAGAGTCCAGATAATTAACAACCTCGTATTCCGGTCCAAACCCATAATTATTCGTTTAATCCCTCCACCGTCTTCCGTACTAGCACATTTTGAGAAGATTTCATAAATTTGTTCCTCCGTGGTGTAGAAACTCAAGTTACCAATCTAAACCATGAATTGAGCGACCGTAGGGTAGGTGAATTGGAGGGGCTCACATATAGAGTTGTGGATTTTTCGAGTAAGTCGTTGTGCCTCTGTCTATCAACTTTAGCTTGCGAGTCTTTATAATTCGACGGCTGGTCGAGCGGTGTAATTACGTGTGCCATGGGTGTCGGTGGTGGAGGAGGGCGATAGTTTTGGCTCAGGTCGGTGGTTTGTAGCGTACTCGCTTTTGGAAACTTATTCCCACACACACGCTCTGTTGCGCGACTGGATTACGCGTCTGCGTCCCACCAAAGAACTTCACCACAAACCCACAATGGATGAAATTGGAATCGAGCTACGAAAGGAGGTGCGTTGAGAAGCTCACATTCAAGTTGGTTGCTCTTGACTGACTAGATTCTAGGAACCTACCTTTGAATCCGTGGTGACGGAGAAGACGGCCCTCTTCCAAGAGCTGCAGGAGGAGGACCTTTACATCAAATACAAGAAACTCACTCGTCACCTCGAGATGCTCGAAATCCAAGAGAGCTATATCAAAGACGAGCAGATGAACCTCAAACGCGAGTTGATTCGCGCTCAGGAAGAGGTCAAGCGGATACAGTCCGTCCCTTTGGTCATCGGCCAATTCCTCGAACCAATAGACCAGCACACGGGCATAGTTGGCTCGACCACAGGCTCAAACTATGTCGTCCGAATTCTTTCCACCCTCGACCGCGAACTTCTCAAACCCTCATCATCCGTCGCCCTCCACCGTCATTCAAACGCCCTCGTCGACATTCTACCTCCCGAAGCAGACTCTTCCATATCTATGTTGGGTAAGGAGGAGAAGCCAGATGTTGCTTACCAGGATGTCGGTGGGATGGACTCTCAGAAGCAAGAAATCCGAGAGGCCGTCGAACTCCCACTCACTCATTTCGACTTGTACAAGAAGATCGGTATCGACCCCCCTCGAGGTGTTTTGCTCTATGGCCCACCTGGTGCGTATTAACATTACCCGCGTTCCCGTTCTCGCCTTGACTGAACATACAGGTACTGGGAAGACTATGCTCGTCAAGGCTGTCGCCCACCATACGACAGCTTCTTTCATCCGGGTTGTTGGCAGTGAATTCGTGCAGAAATACCTTGGTGAGGGCCCTCGTATGGTCCGCGATGTCTTCCGTCTCGCGAGAGAGAACGCACCTGCAATCATCTTCATTGATGAAATTGATGCTATCGCCACCAAACGTTTCGACGCGCAAACTGGTGCAGATCGAGAAGTTCAGCGTATTCTGCTTGAATTGCTTAACCAGATGGACGGGTTCGACCAAGGCAGCAATGTCAAGGTAAGCTTGCTGTGATGCTCTATCTCTCCTCTTTCGATTAAGACGCCCTTTGCCAGGTCATTATGGCCACCAACCGTGCCGACACATTAGATCCAGCTCTTCTCCGACCAGGTCGTCTAGATCGAAAGATCGAGTTCCCCTTGCCTTCACGTAGAGAGAGGCGGCTGATCTTCCAGACGGTCACAAGCAAGATGAACCTTGGTCCCGATGTAGACTTGGAAGACTGTACGTCCCATATTCTCTGTATCTGCTGTATGTTTTCATTGGCAGTGCAGATGTATCCCGGCCTGATCGCTTGTCTTCTGCGGAAATCGCGTCGATTGTCCAAGCTGCCGGTCTCCAAGGTATTCATACCTTCTTCCGTTCAATCTTGTCCTATTGAGCTAACAACAATCAAATACAGCTGTGCGAAAGAACAGATACGTCATCTTGCCGGTGGACTTCGAGGAGGCATGGAAGGTTTGTTGTTTGGTCCCGCTTGATTTCGCGTTTCAAACTCAATTTTCTCACAGCAAACAGTCAAAAGATCGGACGAGACACTGGACTTTTGTATGTCCCCACCATCTCTCGCCAATCCCCGCACTAACTTTTCGTCTAGATCGCTGAGTCTTTGCTTTTTACTACGTACGTCTGCCCTCCTCATAGTTTTGAAGGCCGCGTATTCATATCCATCCACAGGCACATGTATTGTTATCACAATTATACTTTTTCTTCACTCCGTGGATTCGAAGTTGGTCTCAACCTCACCATCGCATAGCTCTGTCTTCACTTTGGTGTCTGTTCGCTATCTCACGGACTGGCGCCCATTAATCTGAGCAAGATCAATATCTGCTATTTCCTACACTTCAACGGTTCTGCCATATTGCTATGACTGAACCCTTACATGGTCACGCTGAACACCTTTGTGAATAGCTTCGCCAATCAGATGTAACTAGCTTTGTGAGCACTTTCTCCCCTTACTCCAACGTCTTCCTCATCTTTGCCTAGGTAGTGTCAATTGAAATATTGAACCGTTTTCCACTTCGTCCTATCCTCCACTACCCTCCATGCTCTTCAACACTCTGGACAGCGTTGTATCTCACACGACTGTTCTCATTTTATGGGAGCGAAATGAACATTCGTTGGCGTTTGTGCGCTACGTCTGCTTTTATCCGTCCTTCATACCGAGAAATGAATGTACGGTTTAGAACCGCAGTTACATTACACCACTACAATTTACTTTTTCGTTGGTTGTCCCAATTCACTGGCACGTTCCGTGGCTATTTGAATGCCTCTCGCAATTGTTGATCGTACGCGACCGTCTTCCAACGCAAGCAAGCCTGCAATCGTGCAACCTCCCGGTGCTGTGAACCAAAGTGAGCGAGATGCTAGCGGAATTATAAGAAACACTGACTCGTCACTGCATCCTTGATCTGTGCTGGATGGGCTCCGGCTTGAAGAACCATTCTTGCAGCCCCTTGTAAAGCTGGCCGGGTTCATGAGCGTTGTGGTGCTATAGGGAAACTATACAACCTACTTTGTGCAGCCAGTTCTAACGCCTCCGCTCGAGGCAACCCCATCATCACACCACCATCAGCCATGGCCTCGAGGAATATGCACGCGAATGCTGGGCCGGACCCCGATAGCGCGGTGCAAGCATCAAAGTGCTTCTCGTCCAAGAACCTACATCGACCAATGGAAGAGAATATTTTGAGGATGCGCGATTTGTCGCGCTCCGTATTTGGAGACTCGGGAATCGGAGACACCACGGTCATCCCTTCTCGAATCTAGCAGGAAAACGGTCAACATCGGCGAGGGTATGTACGTCTGAGGTCTTACCTTGCAGGGGGTGTTGGGCATCGCACGGAGGATCTGGGTTGTTGGTAGAACCCATTCGCTCATTTGCGACAGCGTCACACCAGCCAGAATGCTGATCAGAAGCTTCCCATCTAAAGCTTCTTTCATTCCACCTTCGTTGAGGATGACATGAGCCAATTGAGGCTTGCAGCTAATCCCATTTGAGCACGCAAATCTGTGTGGGCCCAAGCATTACACACCAGAGCAACACAACGTCGGCCTGCTGAACGGCCCAGACATTGTTCGCGACGACAACCTCGATGTGGTGGCTGAGATTGGCAAAGGTTGCCTGGAGCCTTTTCCCACTTTGTTCGCGGCTGACACAAGCGATGAACCGCTCCGGTGTAGTTGCGTCAGGAGTGCTTACTGGTGTCAGAGTGCCCGGGGTGTGCGATTCCCACTTTGGCTGGTCCGTCGCACGAATGGGATCTAAGCTGGAAGCCACACCAGACAAAATGGCAATGCCCATTGTCCCGCATCCTAATTTACGGTCAACGGAGAATAACACAGTCAATAACATGCGAACATACCTAGCACGCAAAGTGTGTAGCCCATTGGCACAAAGTTTAACTTTATGTGGTGGTCGAGATTGAAGAGATTGGGGTCTAAATCGATTATGCGCTGTTATTTGATCACGACATGATCGTTTTCGTCACGGTCGGTTCAACCAAGTTCGATGCTCTCATTGAATCCGTCCTTTCGGCCGATGTGTTGCAAAGCTTACAGGCCATGGGATACACCACACTTGTCGTCCAGTGTGGCGATTCTCAGGCGAATATCTTGGACGATACCAAGGGACAAGCGACGATTATGAAGAACGGAGTGGTTTGTGAGGTCTGGAGATTTAAACCGTCGCTGGAAGGCGAGTTCGAGCGGGCCGATTTAGTCATAAGCCATGCTGGTGCATAGAACCATTACTGCTTGAGAGAAGTTGAGGCGACTGATGTGGCCTAATGTAGGCTCCGGTACCATCCTGGAAGTTTTACGACGAAGAAAGCCTCTCATCGTAGTCCCCAACTCGTCCCTCCTCGATGACCACCAACAAGAGTTGGCAAACGAACTCAGCAAAGGCAGTTATCTCGTACGGTCCGACGTAGAGTAAGTGGTTGTCGTTCAGTAGATTACACGTTTCTAACCAACAGGCATAGGAACCTAGGTCCAACCATCATGTCCATGAACCCATCTGAGCTGAAGGAATTTCCCCCATTCTGTGGTGATAGGTTTAGGAAGATTGTGGACGAGGAGATGGGTTTCTTCTGAGGACGAATGCATGTGTATTAGTTATATTCACTCCGACGATGCGGAATTCCTCTCAAATCTCTCTATTCCTCCTCGTCCACCATGGCGCCCAAGGTCGAAGCGACGGTTGTCGATCAACATGCCCATGTCTATGAAGAAGAGCACGTCCATCAGGTCTACGAGCTAATTGCCGACCACTTTTCATCCACTAGATATAAAGTATGTCGACAGAAGACACATCCTTCCCAGTTGCACGCTCATCAGCGAGGCTTAGCCTTGGCCCATCATCGCAAAATTTCTGTCAGATCTGCCGACGGGGTGGGTCGGGTTGGACGCCGGGACGGGCAATGGAAAGTACCTTCCACTACCTCACGATCGCCCAGGGTGTGTCTGGACTATTGGAATGGACCGCAGCCTAAACTTATTGCACTCGGCAAGGGAAGCAGGAGGAAATGGGATCAGGAGGGAGGTGATTAGGGGAGATGTTCTGGACAATCCTTGGAGAGCAGAGGCATTCGTAAGAGGATCGTAACGCGAGCTTCAGATAATCGTTAACGCGTCACCCACAGGACTATTGCATTTCTATAGCCACGATACATCATCTAGCAACTCATGAACGCAGGAAGGAAGCAGTGAAGGTATGCCCAAGCGCAAAGAAGTCAACTTGCATACTCATCCAGAGCTAGAGGGCCATACAATGCGTGTCATCAAGACATGGTCGCGTCCTCATATATGTCTGGGCCATCGAACAAGACAGTCTCTCCAAGAGGCACATTCCTTCAGACCAAGAGGAAGCAGAACAAGGCCAAGACGTCTTTGTTCCATGGGTCCTTTCAAAAACCAACAAATCCGATGGAGATGCAAAAGTTTTCAACCGATACTACCATATGTTTGCGGCAGGGGAGCTGACGAAGCTTGTCATTGACGCAGGTGTGGAATTGGGTCTGCTCGTTGGATCACCATCAACAGGCGCGAATGGAAAGAGGGGGTTCGAAATCATTCAAGACGGATGGGAAAGGTCCAATTATTATGTGGAACTGAGACTTTGGGTGGCATGATTGATCATGCACAGAAAAAAGTATATTCATCCGGAAACGACAACAAAAATCACGAAAATCACTCGCTGGCTGCCATGACTGAAGAGAACATCGTCAGTGTACTGCTTGAATAGGATTCGACGACCACGTACTAGCATTGATGAGGTCTCCACCTGAGTCTTTCAATGCCCGAACGGCTTTGGCGCGAGAGCAATTGACTTGTTGCATAACAAGGTCAATATCTTTTTGGTCGATGCCAGTTTCGTCCACAGGGCCATCGTCTTCGGGAGCCTCGAGCTCAGGGATGTCGTCATCATCGTCACCCCCAGCGGCACCAGAAGACTCCAAGTTTTGGACGGCAGGACCACTTTGAGCAAGCTGTTGAGCAGCAGAAAGCTGAGCCTGGGAGTTCATGTCCTCCATCTAGCCACACGTAAGCTTCATTGAACGAGTCCGACATTCTCAAATAGACTCACCTTGGCTTCACCGAACACAATGTAGCAGTCACTGTTTGGCGACTTGTACACATCTGGGGAGGAAAGGACGAAGAGGACCTAATCAAACTCGTTAGTATGGGATAGAAGTCATTGATAGCAAATTACCGACATTTTTTGGTCGTCGGAGGGTAACGCGGGTGATGTTGGGGACCCTCTTCAACCCGAGACTGAGGAGTGCCTTGCGAGCCTTGCGCTCCGACCGTGATTGGATTTTGTCGAGGGCGGCGGCGGAAGTGGGGTCCTCCTCTTCGTGGTCGTGGTCGTGATCGTGATCATGGTCATGGTCATGATCGGAGTGGTCGGAGTGAACTTCCTCAATGTGCGACATCTAGGACGGACGTCAGCCAAAAACGTTCGAACGCATCCATCAAGCAACGCAAACAGTTTTCAAAGAAAACTTGACGCGCACAAAGATGCGTATATGAGATTCACTTACGGTGAACGGGGTAGACGGCGGATTCCAGTGGTCACTGTCGTGCACGACGTCGAGCGACTGACGCGTTGCTTCGAACTGCTTGGCTGCAGCTTTGGAAAGAAGCACGCGTAAACAATACAGATAGCCCCTGAGGCATGGATAGATTGCTTGTGCCCATGCGTTTATCGTCGTGACCGAGCGACAGGTCTTGTACAGGCCTCGAGAAGACGTGAGTAGCCTCTTTGATAGAGTCAGAATCAAGCATGAGTGTGAGACATAGCTCGGAAGGGCCCTAGCTAATAGCAACGATGGTTTACAGGTGCCCGCCGTCCTTATTATGACGCACTCTCTGCTCGGACGACAACTTCGCGCTGTGCTAGGCAATCATGAAAATATTACATTGGCCCAATTGCTCATGTCGATAGATGACTTTGTGCTTACGACTTCGGAGACAGAGTCCTCCCAACGAACATTGAATGATCTTAACGACGAACTCCATACTATCCACGATGATTGCGCAGACCACTCCCCATACCACCTGGAAGTCTTCCTAGCCGTGCTTTTCCACCTATGCCCCATCACATCGCCTATCTCTATCATTTCTTCTTGGTTCGACCTTGTTATCCGCCCCGCTTTACGCGAACCGAAGCTTCCAACTGTCGCGGTTAATCATGCAAAGGAGCTAGTGATCCTTGCCCTCCAGGAACCTGATAATATCACTACTGAAGCGTCATCACGAAACAAAAAGGCTATTCCCAGTGAGCTGCGCCGGCGACTCATGGACCTTTACCTCCTTGACGCGTTCAATGAGACGTCTGGAGGAGACATTCTGGAATGGGCAGAGCTAGATCAAGATAAGAAGGACGTGCGAGCCTGCTGGAAGCTCAATCTCGAGGATGTCCTTCTCCGGTATGGTGCTGAACACCCATCAGTAAGCCTATTTTCAATATCTGTTGTTCACTGTGAATTGACAAACGCAGGACTTGCTAACAGAAGTCTACATCCACTTTGCGTCACCGTCAGCTCGTCTTCAACTACTCATGTTTCTGAACATGTATACGGCCGATCCGTCGTTCCTCACATCCGCCGGGATCCTAGCCTCTCACCCTCTGACGACTAGCCTATTATCGTGTCTTCTCCTGGATAACTCTTCCACAGTTTGTCAGGTCGCTCTCACGTTGTTGGCGAAAATCCTGCCCGTCTTTGCTGGACAAGCCAGTACGTCCTTGAAGTCGATGCTACCGAGTCTTTTGGCCATCCTAGCGAGAATGATGTGTTGGAAAGAACGCCTTCCTTTTACCAGCGATGATGAAGCAGAAATTTCGGAGGACTTGAGGGAAGTTGAAGAGAATGTATCCGACACCGCCCTTCAACTTCGTGACGACTATACTTGGGAGCGCCTTGAGCTCACTTTTGAAACAACCCTCTCTACCCCTCCTTCTCCTCGACCATTTTTCACCATGCTATATTACCTGTTCCCCTGTAACGTCCTTCTCTTTATAAGGGAACCTGTTCGCCACCTTGTGGAAAACGATCTCGTGTGTCCGTACACCACTGGCTGGGAAGAAATCCTAGACGAGACGAAGATTCGGAGTAAAAGCGAGGTAATAAACTCATTATACCATTCTTTTTAATGAACCGCTCCAATCCCAAGTCTTCATATAGAGCCTCCTACGCACGCACGCATGTCACCCGTCAATTGTCTGGCGAGATGGTCCCGCGGAGCTCGCTGAATGTAGCTTCTGGGCCCAGTACGACGTCTCCCGCATCGTGAGCGAAGCTTCGTTGCTTGACCTCCGTAATGCCACCTTGAGCCTACATGCCAGCCCAAGCGCGGAGCCTGGGCCTACATTGGGAGCCACTACCCCTTCACATCGCTCGGAAGCCTCGGAAGGAGGCATATCTGACGATTTCCACATCTCGCGGCATACTCAGAACAACACTGTAATTTCTTTGGAAGACATGATCGAAACCTCGGTAGCCTTACGCTTCAACGCAAACCTCGAAATCGTTGCTCCTACGTCTCAGTGGTCTTCGCGTCTTGTGTCCCGAGCCAAGTATAGTGGCCAAACAGAATCGCTGTCATCGTCATCATCAGCATCCGAACAGGGCTCGCATGTACCCGAAGCTATGTCAGCTTTACAAAGAGAAGTTCTCCTACTTCGAAACGAGCTGAACTTCGAGCAGTGGCTTTCAAGAGAGAATGCGAAACACATTGGCAGGCTGTACCATGACCGCATACTGTCAAAGAACGCGGAGGCGGAGCGTCAAGGCCTAGTCAGTACTTTCTCCCGTGACGCACAGAGGAGTTTGTTCATTGTTCCTAGTTCAACAAGCTTCGAAAGTATAGAGCGCAAGTTGTGCGATTGGAGGCTGAGCTCAAGGAACACAAAGAACAAGCGTCGTCGGCGAAGAACAAGTACGCGGATTGGAACACAGAACTCCAAAAGAAACTGAGAGAGCTGAGAGAGGAGAAGAAAGCTTGGATCACAGAGGCCGCCGCTCTGAGGACAGCGGAGAAACAGGCCAAGGTATCATTCGTTTTAAGAGCTAGAATTGATTGGCTCACATAGATTATACCTTCAGGCACTGTTTGAAGCCCAGGAGACCCTCCTCAGCGAGGCGACTCAAGAGGTTACCAGTCTGAAGACGCAAATCACTGAAAACCAACACAAGATCGATCGCCTCCGAGACTATGAACGCCAGATCGACCAGCACATAAAAATGCAGCGTCTATGGTCCGAGTTCTCCTCGGCTCCTCCAATCCTTTGTTGATCATATGCTTACAGGGAGGACGATTTCCGAAAATTTAATGAACGCGCGGACCAAATTGAGCTCATGAAGAATGGTTGGAAACAACTGGAGCTGCGCCTTGAAAGCTATGAGAAGGCGCAGCTTGACCTGGAAGATGTCATCAAGTGAGTTCTACGATCGCGCCGTGCTTAGGATATTTCGAGGCTGAGATTGTTTATGTTAAGGTCACAACGCGAGGAAATACAGAACCTGCAGAAGACTGGGTTTTCTCAGCCAAAGCCAGCAGCATCTGGGATCCAACGATTGGAGCTGTATCTCAAAGATTTCCAACAAGAGAAGGCACGGATGGCTGCGGCGCAAAGCAAGATGAAAAGTGAGAATGCTGAGCTCAAAGAAGAAGTGGAGGAGTTGCGTGCGATGGTTGAACTCTTGAAGAGTCAAGTCGGTGGGCGAAGAGGATTAGTATCTGAGCCTCGGGCTAGTCCTGTTCAGTTCGTGTAGGTCATTAGGAACCCGGGTAGTAGTTCGTGTCGAGGGGTAGCTCAGGAGGAGGGGCGCCTATTGCGTCCTTCCCGATTGAGGAATTGATGTCTGCTTTGATCGTTCTAGCAAATTCCACGATTTACCTCAAAGAATCTTCCAGAACTAATCTACTCATCTTTATAAAAGGACGCGCAAATTCGATGGCATCTACAAGTTTTCTTTCACCTCCATCACCCCATCTTCTTTTCGTTCCAACCCAAAAACAACGTTCGTACATCGTTCACCTCCTCTCATACCCACTTGACTCACCCTGTTGCCCAACCACACAGCACCATGGCCTCTGAAAGCTTTGGATTCCAAGCTGAAATCAGCCAGCTGTTGGACTTGATCATCAGTACGCGTCTACCGTCTTATCAGTCCTTGGATCGTTCACTGACCCTCTCAATAGACACTTTCTACTCCAACAAGGAGATCTTCCTTCGTGAACTCATCTCCAACGCCTCCGATGCTCTCGACAAAATTCGCTACGCGTCCCTCACCGACCCCTCGGTCTTGGACACCGAGAAGGATCTCTACATTCGCATAATTCCCGACAAAGAGAACAAGATCCTCTCTATCCGTGATACCGGTATCGGTATGACGAAGGCCGATCTCGTCAACAACTTGGGTACCATCGCCAAGTCTGGTACCAAGGTGAGTACGATTTGAGTCACAGCTTAGACGGCGTCTGATTATCTTTGTTAGGGATTCATGGAGGCTCTCAGCTCTGGCGCCGATATTTCTATGATCGGTCAATTCGGTGTCGGTTTCTACTCTGCCTACCTCGTCGCTGAGCGAGTGCAGGTTATCACCAAGCACAACGATGACGAACAGTACATCTGGGAGTCTGCTGCTGGTGGTACCTTCACTATCACCCTCGATGAGGTGAACCCACGTCTCGGCCGTGGTAGTGAGATGCGTCTCTTCCTCAAGGAAGATCAGACCGAGTACCTTGAGGAGAAGAAGATCAAGGATATCGTCAAGAAGCACTCCGAGTTCATCTCCTACCCCATCCAATTGGCTGTGACAAAAGAAGTTGAGAAGGTACGCTTTTTTTTTAAGTTTCGTCGATCTTTTAACTATGCTAATACGCTTTTTGTAGGAGGTCGAGGATGATGAGGAAGTTGAGGAGGAGAAGGAAGGTGAAGAGAAGCCCAAGATCGAGGAAGTCGACGACGACGAGGACAAGCCCAAGGAGAAGAAGACTAAGAAGATCAAGGAGACCGAGACGACCAACGAAGAGTTGAACAAGACGAAGCCCATCTGGACGCGCAATCCTCAGGATATCACTGCGGAAGAATACTCGTCCTTCTACAAGAGTCTCACCAACGATTGGGAAGACCACCTCGCCGTCAAGCACTTCTCCGTTGAGGGTCAACTTGAGTTCAAGGCCATCCTCTTCGTTCCCAAGCGGTAAGCTGTTGACTTCACCCTTTACTTATGGACGCGTCTCTAACTTCTTTACAGTGCTCCATTCGACCTCTTCGAGTCCAAGAAGAAAAGAAACAACATCAAGCTCTACGTCCGTCGCGTCTTCATCATGGACGACTGTGAGGACATCATCCCCGAATACCTCAACTTCGTCAAGGGTATCGTCGACTCTGAGGATCTCCCCCTCAACATCTCCCGTGAAACCCTCCAACAAAACAAGATCCTCAAGGTCATTCGCAAGAACATCGTCAAGAAGTGCATGGACATGTTCTCCGAGATCGCTGAGGACAAGGAGAACTTCAAGAAGTTCTACGAGGCCTTCGGCAAGAACTTGAAGCTCGGTATCCACGAAGATGCCCAGAACCGCAGCAAGCTTGCTGAGTTCCTCCGCTTCTACTCTACCAAGTCGACCGACGAGCAAGTCTCCCTCAAGGGTACTTGTCATGTTTTCTATCTTCTTGAACTTATATACTAATATCATCGTTTTACAGACTACATCACCCGCATGCCCGAGGTCCAAAAGACCATCTACTACCTCACTGGAGAGTCCCTCGCCGCCGTCCGCGACTCACCTTTCCTTGAAGTCCTCAAAAAGAAGGGCTTCGAAGTCTTGCTCCTCGTTGACCCCATCGACGAGTACGCCATCACTCAGCTCAAGGAGTTCGAGGGCAAGAAGTTGGTCTGTGTGTCCAAGGAAGGTCTCGAGCTTGAGGAGACCGAGGAGGAGAAGGCCGCTCGTGAGGCCGAAATCTCCGCCTTCACCGACCTCTGCACGACCGTGAAGGACGCCCTTGGTGACAAGGTCGAGAAGGTCGTCGTCTCCAACCGTATCACCGACTCTCCTTGCGTTCTCGTCACTGGTCAGTTCGGTTGGTCCTCCAACATGGTGAGTTGACATCATTCATCATGAACTCCCTTGATTTCTAAATCAATTACAGGAACGTATCATGAAAGCTCAAGCACTCCGTGACTCGTCGATGTCATCGTACATGGCTTCCAAGAAGACCCTTGAGTTGAACCCTAAGAACCCCATCATCAAGGAATTGAAACGCAAGGTTGCGGAAGACAAGGCCGACAAATCCGTTCGCGACTTGACCTACCTCCTTTTCGAGACTGCCCTGCTCACGTCTGGGTTCTCGTTGGAGGATCCTACGTCGTTCGCGAAGCGTATCAACCGTATGATCTCGTAAGTTGCTTATCCCTCTTTGAGTACTGTCGTGGATGCTCATCGTGTTTCCAGGCTTGGTCTTGACGTTGACGAGGAAGAGTCTGAGCCCGTTGCTGAGACCGAGGCCCCTGCTTCAACAGAGGCGGCTGCCACCTCGGCCATGGAGGAGATTGACTAGATTTGACGACATCGCATTATTTTTCTTACGCTGCTGTATTTTTTATCTCTGGTTTCTACGCATCACGCACATCTACACGCATCGAGCACCATCATAGTTACCTACTGTACAAACTTATGAAATGCAAGTCAAAATATCCTGCAATTCCCTGATAAGATTGGTTCTGCGAGCGGGCTGTCTGAGGCGCACGAATCGGGAATTGAAAGTGAGCGTGTGAACCCTGGGGCTTGCTCCTTCCATTCGCCTGCTGCCTGCCACCATCTCCCATTGTTCCCCTATATCAAGCCCTCTCTAATCAGGACGGACAGGACAATGGGCCCGCCTGCCCCCCTGCTATATTAACATCATGCCCACCATTGTCTCTACGCGTCCCACAACCACGTCTGCGATGGCCCCCGCGCTCAGCCTCCTCGCGTCTCCAATCCAGCTCTTCGAGCCATCCACCTCTGCATGGGCAAGTCCACGCCGTCTGCTCCTCTAGAAGACACAGTACTGATTGTCCTCATTGTTTACAGAGAAATACAACGACCCGGTTGCGCCGTGTGCCCCGCTGCGCGCCGCCTCGCAGACAGCTCTTCGCATCGTGCAATCGCCAATGCTGCAGCGATGACAGCTGCCCAATCACCCCATCGCCTGCACTAATTCGACAGAGCCCCACCGTGGACCACTACCTTCTTGATGAAGCTTGTGCTCTTGACCCAGTACCATCCACCCCGGGTCCAGTGCGCCGTCGCCGTAGAGACATGTTACGCCCAGATCCCATTCGCTCACACAGCGGTCGCCCAACCACCCCAATCCACATCCCCACGATATTCGATTTTCCATCTCCCAGCGTCGACTCGCGTCCAACGACCCCGACGCGTAATTTAACCCCTAACAACCAAATTCAGTTTCGTAACCTCATGCCTGTATTGATAGCCGACACATTCGGCGACGATTCCTGCGGTTCCATACGCCCGCTTCGCAACGACACTACTCTTTCAGACGTGTCTAACGTTGACACATCTTGAAGATCACGGTCTTCTCCCGTATTTCCTTACTCGCTTGCCCATCCATCCATCCATCCATCATCCATCTCTCGCTGTATTTTTCATCAGTAATTTTATTATCTGAACGCCGTACGGACATTGATGTCTTTCGCATTTCGTACCACACCTGGTCCTCTGTATCTTTCCCCCCTTAATCAGTCCACATACCCTTTGCTTGATGTCGCATGCAGTTACCCATCATTTCTGTCTTACTTACTTCCATAATCGTCTCGTACATCCATCACGCTTTGCTTTGTCGTCATGTAGCTTCTGCAGTATATATAACTTATATACTGTAACATAACAGTGCATTCTTGTCATCCATGCTTCTGCGGCCTTTGGGCCCCTCAGCCCCATTACAGCCTCCGTCCAACACCGACGTTCCCAGGTAATTCCATTCCACGAGGTTCACACCGACCATGACTCGCGTTATCAATTTTGGAGCTGGTCCTTCTGCCCTCCCCCATTCCGTCCTCGAAGAAGCCGCGAAGGGCTTGCTAAACTTCCATGGCACTGGCATCGGCATTGCGGAGATATCTCATCGATCCAAAGAGTTTACTGGTTTCCTCAGCGATCTGGAATCGTTGATTCGCACACAGCTCGATATCCCACCTACGCACAGCGTTCTCTTCACTCAAGGTGGAGGATGCGGTCAATTCTCCGCCGTTGTGCTCAATATGTTGGCTAGACATCGTCTGCTGTACCCTGATCTCGCTGACGATCACCGTTACTTGGACTATGTCATCACGGGATCCTGGAGTAAGAAGGCCGCTGAGGAAGCCAGGAGACTTGGAGGTGGGACGGTGAACGTCGCCGTCGACGCTCGACCATTCTCCAAAGATGGCCGATCTTTCGATAACATCCCCGAACACAAAGACTATTCGTTCTCACCCAACCCAGCGTTGATATACTACTGCGAGAATGAAACTGTCGATGGTGTGCAATTCTCACACGAAGCAGGATCGCCTAGTTCGTTCCCCTTCGATTCATTGCTCCAAAATGCCCAGGGCGCTCTACTCCCTTTGGTCGCTGATTACTCGTCGTCATTCATGTCGAGACCCATTCCCCATCTGTCCGACCATGCCATCATCTATGCAGGGGCTCAGAAGAACATTGGCCCGGCGGGTTTAACGATACTCATCGTTCGACAGGATTGTATCGTCGATGTCGATGCTGCTGCGAAGCTGGGTGCGACTCCCGTACCTATCACGATGGCATACAAAACCCTGTACGACAACAAGAGTCTCTACAACACACCCTCCGTCCTGCCCATTTACATCGCTGGGCTCGTCCTGAAATTGATGAAGGAGAACGGCGGAGTCCAGTATTACGAGGCCGTTAACAAGCGCAAATCCGAGAAAGTTTACGCTGCCTTGAAAAGAGGCGAGGAGAAAGGTGTACTTCAATCCAAGGTTGGGGAAGGCAAAGGCCGTAGCTGGATGAACGCGGTTTTTGACGTTGTTGGTGGTAATGATGCATTGGCTGGGTTTATTGCTGGCGCTGAAGCAAAAGGCCTGCATGCTTTGAAAGGCCATCGGTCTGTCGGAGGTTCGATGCTTTCTACGAAGTATGAGTATCGATCACTAATTCTAATTTACTTCTAGGAGTGCGCGCGTCCTTGTATAATGCTATAACGGAAGACCAGGTTGATCAGTTGGTTGCCTATATGGATGAATACATCTCTGCACATTCTGAAGCGAAGTAAATGTAACCGAAAACCGTAGAATCCGATGAATTGTTAATGTATTAGTATTATTCCTATCCGTGGATTGTGTACTTATATTCAACGATTCCTTCGCTTCCTAACACCTGACCATGTATTAAGTCTTCTCGGCCATAGGGTGCTCTCCAAGACATTCAAGCCATACCTATAACTTCAAGCTTCAAGCTTGAAGAGGGGAGTCCTTATCACCACCGGTGGGTCGCCTTCATATTGTCATGCTGACATGATGGATACCAGGTCACTTTGCCGGAGTGGTTAACGGGATCGCCTGCTATTTCATAGCATGACAGCGGTTGCTCTTTGAGCGCGTGTGTTCGAATCGCACAGGTGACGCTTTTTGCCTCTTTTCGTCTTATTTTTAGCTTGGCAGAAATACAATAGATATCTATAGTACATCACAGACGCCCTCGCCATGCTCTCCACAGGTAAAGACATTCAAGAAGAGCGGCTAGAAGAGCCCCACAGCTAATCCAGAAGGTAGGACTCCAACATGCTGCTCCTCTACATACACCACCATCGGTGCTGTGACGGGCAGAGATGTATGCGTAAAGGTAGGAAAATATGGGAGTACCGAGAAATGGTGCATAGGTGAGTGCCCCGAAGTTGCGACCCATGCTTGTCACGCCCCAGATCGAGGAGATGATGCTGGGCCTAAGGTAGGAGAGGAGTGAGACTGGAATGAATCGAGACAAGTGCGGAGATCGCTTACAATAGCGTGAATATTGAACCGTAAGCGATTCCAGTGCCGACACTGGAGATGGGTGTTAGCTATCGAGATAAGATAGACAAAGAAGAGGAAAACGGCTGGACCTGAGCACCCATATGGATTCGGGGGAGTCAATGGCTAGTGTCATGAATAGACAAGTGCAAAGAAGGAGCGCAGTGAATAGGGTGACAAATGCGACCCGGCTGATGCGGTGGTGACTGGGTAAATTAGGAGAATTGGCTGTCAGTGCGTTATACGAAGCGATCGGGGAGACAAAGTCTGCCAACGGTCCAACCAGTATTCTCGATACGGTGTTCGAGAGAGACAGAAGCCTGACTTGACGTGCTGCAAGCGCTTCCGCTGGATATTTGACATTGGATATAGGGTTGACGAGTGATAGAACGATGGTCCCAATATTCGATATGACCATTTCACACTGTATGGACGTTTCAATGACACGCGACGTACAGTCGAATGGAAGTGGATGGACTTACATATCCGAGACTTGTAAGACAGATCATAAACAGGATCCAGAAAAATGGATCGAGAAGTAAGTTGCGAAGGCTATTTTCGCTTGGACGGCGGACGTTATCCGAGGATGGAAGAAGACTTGTCCGCTCGTCAGCTTCGGACGGAGTCGCGGCGACAGTAATCCGCGGCACTCGGAGAGTGAAGCCGCCGCATAGATGAACGACACCTGTCGAAATAGCTAGAAAGCGAAGGTATTCCACAATTTGGAGACCATCGGATGTTGTGAAGTAGCTTGAAGCGAGAAGGGAGAGGAATAGGGGGGAGAGGCCAAATGCTGCAGTGCTCATGCCTGATGCGACGCCCGGATGATTCGGGAAGCATCGAGCTGCAGCAAATAGCAGCGAGAAATACCTAAACGTAGCAAATTAGCAGAAATTTATACACCGAAAGCGTCCACTTGCGAGAAGACGGTGCCGAGGCCGGCTATGAAGAAGTAGGTTGTGAGTTTGTAGAAGACGTAAGATGAGTTGGAACTGCTGAGGGGTGTGCTCAAGTTAGATAACTCGAATGAGAAGCAACCGAAGGCAGTCGAGAAGAGTACTGAAGCAATGAGCGAACAGACGGCAGGTCCGTGATGGTCAATGACATGGCCAACCAAGACTGAGAACGGGTATTGACCAATCATGCCCCTGTAGACACTAAGTTGATGAACTGATGGTTCTGTGTTTGATCTACACGCACGCGAGGACAATGGTTGTCAATTGGGGCTGGGTTAGTTGCAGGTGGGTCACCAAAGCGGGTGAGAGGATCGGAAAAATGAATATTCCTCCTGCGAAAAGCCTAGGAGCGACACTATGTCAAATGTTGACCAAGTTCATTTGTTCAGAGCTCACGCATTGAGAATGATGAAGCAACATGTCACCGGCCGAGGAAGAGATGTAGTGTTCATGGTGACCACTGTTGGAGGAAGCGCTTGCCTAATTTGGGCAACAAAGATGAACTTGTAACCATGCACAAACAATTGCACTCAGCACGAACAAAGGTTGCGTCTCCACACTATTAGTATATGGCACAATGGCCAGCCCGCCCTCATCTCTTCCGACCCTCTCTCGTCTGTCTCGGGTGGACAGACCTTTTCCATTTCTCTCCTCTCCATTTCTCTCTTCTCTGCGGCTGGCCCAACGCTCTTTTCTTATTCTTTTAACTCATGAACACGTTCTCGCCACTCTTTCTGAAATTCAGAACCGTTGTCTTCTGTCAGTGCTCTGTTCGCGCGTTTTATCTCTCCATACACGTGTCTGACCTCGCATAAACGACACCACAGCATGTATAACTTTTCTGAGCTTCATCTGGATAATATCCCTATCACTCGTGGTGTTCTTGCTATGGGAGGGCTCCGGAAAGACTGAAAGTGAGCGCAACTTATGCCTCTGATACGCCTTGCCGGACACTGACACGACCTCCGCAGGATCCTTCTTCATTCTGTTTTTAATCATCAATGTCTTGACGATTATCATGTTGCCAATCCTGTATGTCCCCCTCTACCCTGCCGAGTTCGCCGCTGGACTCATTTTATGATTATCGTCAAGGCTGCTACGCGAGTTTCGACCATGGCTAGACGGTGCAAGGTTTATCTTTCTCCTAGTATGTCACATAGGTGCGTCATTGTAGCTACGAAGTTACGCGTGTTCTAACCCAATCATCAGGGTCCGCCGCCACATTTGCATTCTGGAGCCCCAGTATCGAATGTCCAACCAAAAGTGTGTTCAGCTTCTTCGCGTATTGCATGCCCCTTGCCCATTCTCCTTCTCTAGCTCCTGATCAACAAGGCGTTTGTCAACTTCTCAATTTGTATATTCTGGTTGCAAGCTGGCTCATTCCGATATTATGTGGGTCCCGCACGCTTGGCTACTCCCCTTAGCCCATGCTAATACCTGTTTCAGCGGTGGGCTACGTTACTATTCTGTCCTATGCAGTGATCCGTCGCCGTCGCGCCCTTCAGCAGGATATTGACACAGAATCCAACCCACCTCAAGACGAGAAGAACCCTCGGGATACAATTCGAAGCTTCCATGTCCCTCCTTTGGCCCTACCATCCCCAACATTGTATAGGGACTCTATGCAGAGATCTTCTGTGTCGCCTCCAAGTTCTGTCTCAGATCCTCGCAAATCTAGGCAGAGCACCAGTGCAAGGAGTGCTGGAAGGTTATCCAAACGTCTACCTGACTTTTATTTTTCATAATGAGCCACACTTGTTTTTTCCAATGGACCTGACGATACGCAATTGTACATTACTTATCATATACTTCTGTATAAACACTTTAGCTTGTTGCCTACTACAAACACGCACTGCCCACTGCCCAGGGACGGATTGGGATCGTTGGCCTTGGTGAAGTCTAAAAATAAATATTCCATCCAAGTCCCTGACCACGTGAGAATATGTCATAGCCTCTAATTCACCTGAGCTTACAACAGTTGTGCCCTTTACGAGTTTACGCGTTACCCCCCGCGGCAGCCCGCTCGAAGACGGGCTTTCTCCCCCAATTCTCACCCTTTACCGGCTTCATCACTGGTACCACATCCTCACCTTCTACTGTCAGTCATCATCGGCGTGGAACGACCATGTCGCTAGACACCTGGGACGCAGCATCCGTCAAGGTATGCCTTGCGAGTTCTCGACCGATCCTTCGTGATATGCTGAATTGTATAGTCTTTTCTGCGTCTTACCAGTCAAAAACTCGGCCAATTACAAGAACGGAACGATGCGCAAGGCAAAATAATGAGGAGGGACATTGCGACGCTCTTGCAACAAGACAAGGTTGACCTTGCCAGAGCGAAGGCTCAGTCGTTGCTACAGCAGGATTCTGCGAGCGATACTCTGGAGGTCCTGGAGATGCATACAGGTATGCTCTTAGAACATTTCAACCAGCTGGAACCCAAGTGCGTTAGTTCACGGACTTTCGTTGTCGAAATATTGATGGATTCTCGTCATTTATTTTATAGTTCTTCCAGTCCCATCATCTCAGAAGCCGCGTCAACGATCATCTACGCTGCACCGCATGCTGGATCCAAGGGTACGATGCCATGTCGCTACTGTTCAAACCAGTGCTTACGACTTTGTGACAGAACTGAGTACTCTTCGTGAAATGCTCATTCACAGGCTAGGGCCAGACTTCGCAAGGTCTGCTAGTGGTAATCTTGACAGTTTAGTGTCGCCACGCGTGCGTCGGACTGTCTTTGTCCTCTCGCCTGATGCTAACGTGTAGACCGTAGGTGATTGCTACCTTGTCTGCGCCTCCGTCTTCGGCAGAGAAGCTTGATGCCTATCTCGCGAATGTGGCCAAAGCATACGGCGTTGATTGGGAACCAGTGTTGAGTCGTGAAGACATGTAAGTCTCGTGTCCTCCTGGCGTACGCTTCTGACATTTTACCTCAGTGTTGGCCCCATCTCAGAGATTCTCGACCCTCAATTAACGCCGGTTGTTGACCTTCCTAGACTACGAAAACTGTGTTTGCATGGTCAGTACCGTTTCTAAAGTTTAGTCCGTTCAACTCATCCCATCGCGGATAAGGCATACCTAGCGAACCTGTGTGGCTTCGTCCCCGATTGTGGAAGTCAGTTTTTCCTCTTCTAGGTTCTTTGGACGCAAACTGATATAGGAGCAGATTGTTTCTTGGGTTTCTGCCTGTTGTCAAATCTTCATGGGCTTCTGAGCACCGAAAGTACCGAGAAAGCTACTACGTGAGTCAATTCCCCACTCTTCGTACCTGCAAATCCATATTTTGGCTTCGTAGGACTTGGTTCGCCGTCTGCTCCCTCCAATAGCACAGCTACCGCCTCCATCGGAACCTCTGGTACCGGCTGACTCTCTGTTGCTTGCCGTCCACAAACATATACGCAATGTGTCGTATGGGCTATTCGTTGGTCTTGAGCTCGAACCTGAAACTTACGAGCAATCACCCTTCAATCCTCACGCACCGGATGGGATCAAACTTGACTGTGGGACGGCTCTGGATGCCCGTCTCCTTGAACTCCTTAAAATTCACAAGCCCCTCGCATCCACTCCAAGTATACAGGTCGATACTGTTGGCGACGATGCTCCGTATGGGCAGGATAGTCAAGTAAAAGGCCCGCCGCCGCCTCAAGCAGTCGAAATTAACGGTGCCCACCCCTGTCACCTGTCTGCTCTTACCCGCTTGCTCTATCTACACTGCACCATCAATCCCGGCACCCGATCGCCGTATGTGTCGTCTCTCCTCGTCCCGTTCTATTCTGTGATGTGTCAAGAAGTTGATCCCAGCGATGTTCTTCATACCGAGGCCGACACATTCTGGCTGTTTGAAACTATGCTTAGCGAATTCTCAGAGCTTGAGGACGAGGAGACAGCTCAAGTCTGGACCAAGAAATTGAGCCAGAGACTTTTATGGGCCGACTCAGATCTTTGGGATTGTCTTGTAAGTCTTGCCGTCAGTATGTTATCGGATTAACTCAAGGCAGCCAAGCATGACAAAGGGCTTGATCCTGCGCTTCCTCATTACTCATAGTAAGATGACATTCGTTGCCATTGTCCAGCAAACTGATCTCGATTCTAGTCGGTGGCTCGCTCCCCTCTTGACACACACATTACCCTTCTCCGAATGCATCCTAGTTTGGGACGCTCTATTTACTTGTCTTATGAGAGATAAACAGAGCACTCCGAAGATCGAATTCCTATTGGATATATGCGTTTCGATGCTCATACGAATACGCGATTCACTCTTTCGGTCCGTCTTTTGCTTCTCTTTGCGCATGCATTGACTGAATTGGCGTAGTCTAGGGAAACGCGGAAACCGACATCCTGGTCTATGGAACGATGAGACTGCCAATGTCCTCCTCCCCCCTCCTAAGGCGTGGGGCGTGGAAGATAGTTTTATGGAGGGCGTTACCCTTTTGCAGAACTATCCGGTCGAATCTATTGGAGGTGCCGAACGAATACTACAGACTGCTGTGGAACTCTCTAAGAGACGCATCGAGGAAGAGAAAGCCCAAAAACCTGGACTTACCCTCACAGAGCGTCTGAAGGTCACGATGTGGAAGGGATTCACCAACCAAGTTGCATCTCCGTATGGATCTCCGAATCGCTCTCCATCACCAGAGGAGCTAGAGCATAGTAGCACAGATGAAGATTCGTCTGACGATGGGAATGCTACGGAGAAGCCTGATGACGTCGAACAAGGTCCAGGATTCACGTCCCGTTTGGCTAATACAGTATGGAGGGGCATCACTAACCAGTCATCCATGGACGCCCCTCCTTCACCCCTCCCTCCACCGTCACCATCTATTCAGACCTTACCATCGAAGCCACCTGTACATGAGGAACATGAAGCACAGGATAAGAATAACGCAGATGCAGCGTCTTCTAGTTTCTGGAGATATGCCGAGAGGCTGAAGGACTCTGACACAGTGGCCACAATCTCGAAGGCCAGTAGCAATTGGAGAGCACGGAGCATTCTCTCTTCCTGGGGCTCCAGAAGTACGCCGAACAGCCCCATGCTGTCCGGTACTCTTGTATCCAGTCCTGATGTTGATAGCACACACGTCGGATCCGCTACACGTCAGCCTACCTTCGATGAAGTTCGGCGAGGCTCCCTGCCGCCAGCGCCGTCTATCTATTCGCCACCTCCCCGCCCAGCCTTTTTTCGTCAACCTCGTGATAGCATGCTACCCCATTCCCGAAAGGAACCCCTCCTGTCGTTACCCAGTAGTCCCGAAAATACTGATTCGGAGCGAGGATTCACCAGCAAGGCTCATAGCCTACAGGCATCACTGTTGGCTTTGACGGGGGGTCACTCCAACGGTCACTCCAGCGACCACGCTCCTCGCAAATCTGGTCCTCGCCCCCTACTTCTCGCAACATCAACAGTTGTAACTTCTTCGCCTCGCATCTCAAGATCCGCCACCAACACGCCTGGTCCTGAACATCCCAGGGACCTGCGTCACCTTCATCGCGATTCTCAGTCGTCTATCTCGTCATTTTCCTTGTCGCCGAACGACTCGCTCAATAAGCCTCGTCGCTTCGACGGCAACGGCTGGGATTCAGACACGCTGAGCCGTGTCATTCCACTCAATCGCAAGTCAATATCGCCATTGGCACCAGGGTCACGTCTCACGATCAATCGAGGCGCTCCTTCCGAGACATCATCTGCATCCATTTCGGATATGGGTCACCACCTCGTTAGCCCGGCACTAGCTACCGGGGCGGTGACAGCGGATATCCACGGCTGGGCGCAGGTTGACTCACCATCTGTTACATCTCCTTCCGCACCCAAAACTCCAACGTCAGCACACGACATACATACACACGACGAATCCGACTTGCAAATAACTGATTATGACCAAGATGCACCCATTCAGTTCGACCGGGCCTCCAGGAAAATGTCTCGAAGAAAAACCCCTCCTAACATCCACACGGACAACACCTCGGATTCATCTTCAACGCCCGTCATCCCAAGGAGCGCTCGCACTAAAATGCGACGTGGCGGACGACCGGGCAAGCTGCAACTGCAGCAAGAGAGAACTCAAAGCTATGATCAAAGAGGCCCTAGCCCCAACTCCCTTGCGGTTGAGTGGCCAAGTGGTCACGACCTGGCTTCTACCCCGAAGGCCAGTAGCTTTGACTCAGAAAGATCCCCCGTATCGCCTCGATCTCAGAGGCGATTGCGCAAGGTTTCAGGCGATGGTGAACCTCGAATGCGCAAGTTGTCTGCTGAGATAGACTCTCGACCACGGAAAACCTCTGGTAGCTCCCGAGGACGGAAAACTTCAGGTGACTTGCCTCGCATGGAGAGAGACAGCGCTGCAGAAGAAGGAGACGATGAAGGATATGACGACCTTCTGAGTGCGTATGAGAGTGAGAGTGGTATCAAAACCTGATTGCACGTTTCGATTACTGGGACATCCCATGCCTCTGGTGTAATATATTATATATATAGTGCGATATAATGGCCAGTCCCATGCTGCTAGGGAGAGTCGAGGGTATCGTGGATACTATTGTAGACATAGTGCAGGACAGGGAAGTAGGGCTTTAGAGACTGACGGAGAGTCAGCATTGCAAATTGATCCTTACTTGTGTAATCTCACCGAAAAGCAAGGAGATAGGGTATGTTTTCCATTTCCAAAGCGGCTGAGAACGGCAAGATAGAAGCGGACATTCCAGCCTGAAAGTGCTTCATGCACGAAGATGTCTTGAAGAGAGGACATGGGTATAAAGCGTCGCGACACGATGAAGCGAATTGGAGGAAAGCCCCGATGCGTCTCTAGTTGTATTCCAAGCGTAGGCAGCACAATAACAGACTCTAATTCGAAGATCATTGGTCCGCGTTATTGGCGTAAAATGGGCATAGTCACCATGAAGTACTTGTGTGCATTTGGCATAGAGAATCCACACAATATAGAAGATAAGGAGAGTAGCCATTATGAAGCTGTTTTTAACCTTTTTGAGGGTAGAAAATTGGTCAACAGGGCAAGAAATGTGAAAGAGACGTACGACTTTGGGCCATAAGTACGGGAGCGCAAAAACTTGACAGGCATCCGTCCAGGTCAGCTTGGATGTCGAATGAACAACAGTGCCGCTACCATCCCGCGCTATATGCCAGTTTTCGACGCGATATTCCTTATATCCAGGGAATTCCAAGACCAAGAACTGAGGAAAAGCAGCCAGCGGTTGGTACAAGTTCATAAGAGAAACTCTTATGTAAGCCCATTCTACGGTGCTTTACTTCCAGGTCCGTGCCACCGATTCCTCGTCGACCAACACCACCACCATCATGCCCGATTACTTCACTGCTCTTCTGGCTGCGCTAAGTCTATCTCCTGCGAACAGGAACATATCGCCTTCGAACAAGGATACGCACGCCCTCGACCTACCACCTCACACTTTGAATGTCTCCTTGGCCGGCTTACAAGCTGAGTCTAATAACTCTGGCCCCTTGTCTCCTCTGGACGACCCCAACTCTCCTACGTGCTACGTTGAGCCTTACTCTATGACTTTTGCTGACATCGCGCCTCCTACCTTCGATCCACTCGCCGTCAACATAATGAGATATCGACGCCAGTACGGAGTTAATCTCGGCTCTTGGTTAGATCAATGTGCCCAGTGGATCGCCTCCTCTTTTGCTTAGCCTTTGATAATAGGTTTGTTCACGAAAAATGGATGACACCTTCGCTATTCAAGTGCGCTGCTGAACCAAAAATCTCCGAACTGGACATCGCTTTAGGCTGGAACTCTCAAGCCTCTGCTCGCTCGCTCTTGGAGAAACACTGGGACTCATTTATTACGCCATCTGACTTCGAATACCTCGCCGGCATCGGTATCAATACTGTTCGCTTGCCCATCGGATACTGGAACCTTGGCCCGGAGTTTTGTGCTGGAACGCCTTTCGAAACAGTTGCAGACGTTTATACCAACTCGTGGAAACGGGTCGTCCAATCCATCTCTGAGGCTGGATATGTGAGCCGATAAAATCGTCTTTTGATTGCCTATCTTAGTTGCGTTAGATGGGACTCGGTGTTCTTCTTGATCTTCATGGTGCCCCAGGAAGTCAAAACGGCCAGGATCACTCTGGCATCTCTGATAAACAAGTCTTACTCTTTGACTCGGAAGATTATCAACAGAAGACCATCGCCGCTCTTTGCTTTATGGCAAAGGAGGCTGAACCCTTTAACAATGTCATCGGCATACAAATATTGAATGAACCTAAAAGTGGTCCCAGCCTCGATGCTTTTTGTAGGTGGGGCTCGCTGTGGGCTGTATATCCTTGCTGATTATCTTCTCCACCGCAGACAGTCGCGCCAAGGAAGCAGTGAGCAAAGTCTCGCAATTACCCTTGTATATGCACGATGGGTTCGACATGGAGCACTTTGCTGGTTTTAATTCCAATCCCTCATCTTTTACTGTGCACGATTACCATTCTTATTTCGTTTTCACAAACCAAGACAGCAAGGAATCTGCTTCCGATCACACCCAAGACGTTTCCACGTCGATCGCGGACAGAATCGCTGATGCTAGTGGAAAACAACATGGCAACATGGTCATCGGGGAGTGGTCGTGCGCTTTGACGCCTGAGAGCCTCAAAAACGAACCCGATCCAGATGATGCGCAGAGGAAGTTTTGTACGGGACAGATGGAGACATACGATCAAAAGGTTGCAGGCTGGATGTTCTGGTGTAAGCTTTCTCAGACACAAGATGCTTAGTCTGGATACTCATCGCTGCCCGCTCCCTTTAGCTTATACCAAGGAAGACTGTGACCCCGCGTGGTGCCTTAAAGCCGCCCGCGGAAAGTACCTGCCCACAGAGTTTCACGCGTATAGAAAGCCCGCTAGTATGAATCTAGGCGATGTACGGGCACGTTTGGCTTCCTTATCCCCTGATACAACGCTCCTGGTGAAACGTCATGATGACGGTAGGATGGCGTTTGCCATCCACACCTCACCTTCACATGCGCTATCAGATTTCTCACAGAGAATCCGTCGGCGGACAGCTCACAGACGCACCAGCTCTACACAGACGCCAGCGTACAGACAAGGGAAGAGAGATGGACGAACCACAGCCGTCGCATTTGCAGCTCATCTCGCGAAACTCGGATTTGTACAGCAATACATTCAAGATATCTTCGGTGCGGAACGCAGCAGCTCAGGGTCTGAGGGTGAATACGATGCTGGTTTTAAGGATGGATTGAACGAAGGAGAATCTGCGGTCCAGGCAGCGCTTTCGGGGTAGCTGATCTGTAGAATTAGCGCGCATGTTCACGTCATTACTTACTACCCCAAACAAAACCTATCATCATCCCCTTCCCCGTGGAAGTTTCTAATTGAGTACTGAATGTCAAGCGAGCGCGTATTGGTGTCTTTCCAAGCCCAACCGACGTTACTGGCCTCCGAGTACTGGACGCAAATACTTGGATCCATTAACTCTCAGCTTCCTCTGCGTAATCTACACTGGAAGTCATCCTCACGACCGATCAAGACTATACAAGAGCTTTTCATCCATGTGGTCCATCTAGATGCAGTTCAGGATGAACACGCTTCACAAGTGCCAACAACTCTATTGGAGAGGCCGTTGCTCAACATTTACGTCGTTGCATGCGAAGTTGGTCGCTCAGATTGCTCTTTGGTTCAACCCAACTCAACCCACAATAGGACACTGATTTTGATACCTACAAAAACTCGACAAAGAAGCAAATAAAGGACTGGCACTCAATTGTCTCTGCCAAGAAACATCAAGAATGGCTCATCCTTCAAGTTATTCGGCCCGATGCTAGGACTCCCAGCGGCAACTTTTTTCAAATGAAGTATTCCGTGTTTGAACGGATAAAGACGGACTTTAACGCTGAGAGAAGAGACAGGTTTGTTCCCGACGAAACTACTGTATCAACCTGATTGACCTTTTGGCTTGCTCCAGATGTATCCAACTTACATGGTCCCCACAAAACGACACGAATCCCACTGTCTGGGTCGATCTTATCAACAAGATGAAGGATGGTCTGTTATCAGCATTTGAGAGTGCTGTTTCTCAACGAGAAGACGACTTACGACGTTCCGAAAGTCAGCGCCAGATGCCAGGATGGAATTTCTGCACATTTTTCATTCTCAAGGTAGCTTTCGACTTCATATACGGGTTCTTATGTCACTTACCACAGATGTAGGAAAGCTTGGCTGCCTCTTTTGAAGGATTGAACCTATGCGAAGACGCCTACAATCAATACAATGAACTGGAGGATTCTTTTCAGGCCGTGTTAAAGGAAAAGAATGCTTCCTGGTTTGGCGTCTTCATTCAACCAGGTCCGAAGGATGATTCGCTGCCCTTGCTCTCGACAGACAAGAAACCGTATCGAGACTTGATCCTTGCCAATACTATCTCTGTCTTTGACCTGCGGTGCTATATCCTGGCTCGCCAGTGTAACCTTCTTCGGAAACTTGGCCGCATCAATGACGTTGGCCGCAAAGTGGTGTCTTTCTTAAGCACGTTCGGGAGGCTACTCCATGACGTTGAGGTATGGTAGTATCCTCGTCGTCGACAACAAGCACTCACTCACGTCCCCGCAGACTCTGCCAAAGCTTTTTGTCGCCTCCTGGATATACTCCTCGTGTATGAGCACGGTTGAACAGTGCGACTCCTGGGCTAGCAGTCATCCATTGGAAGGCCTTGCCTTGACCCAATTCTATGCTAGCAAAGGGGAGCTACTCGAACTGGCTCTCACTCAGGTGAGCTTGAATGTGCGTCGAGCACTTGAACGACACTGATATCCATATAGCTTGAAATCATTGGCGTATCTACTGGCAATCTGCCTCACGAAGTTCCTTTCGTCGCAATGGACACTCTACCTACAGACCCCGTCACAGACATCTCGCAGACAGGCATTAGTAATGCTGAGCTTCTTTCAGCCATCCAAAATCGGGAACAATTTGATCGCACTTTCGTGGACGTCACCAACAGAGCCATCGATATGTACGCTAAGGCAGGGCGCCGTAAATTTGCTCTCAAACTACATGGCCGTTTGGCAGCCATTGATCTGTAAGTAATCGGTGCTCTTATCTTCATTCTCTAATCAAGCATTTCAAGATATAATGGGAGACTTGAGGCTGCGCGTACGACATTTGCCTCCCTCCCTTCCCATTACGCACCTCATATGTGGAGCGCTCTGGAGGCTTATATGCTCTGTCGCGCTCTTCATGTGCACTCAAAAAGCTCGACCTCTCTCGGTCGAGATTGGGTTAGCCTTGTCCTGTCCTTCCTGAAACTCTGTATCGACGAAACCGGGATGACGCTGGTTTCCTGGCATACTGATTCACAAGACATGGTCTCAGATCTCATGAGTTCACTAAGCGACGCGGCCTCCTGCCTCGATCCTGGTGAGATCAGTTTACTACTTGGCAAACGAAAGTAGTGACATTGGTTAGATTTGGTTTATCCTGATCACCCCGGGTTTCAGATCAAAGTCTCAGGCGTTGCGAAACCTAGCGGCGTCTTAGATGGGTCATACCTTGACGTTGTTGTATTCAATAAGTTTCCGTGCGTGAGTGCGCCATTGTCCTTCGTCTCTCCCTCACTGGACCCCATTTCTGCAGAGCATCCCCAGTAGCGAAGTTACTGTCACTATAGTAGGACGAGAGAGTGAAAATTATCGCTTCTCTACAAAAGTTGATGCCATCGCCCCTGGAAAGACTGCACTGAGCTTATTCTCCCCTGTGTGTCCTCGCCTCTCCCTCGTTTTCTGCGTGACCACGTCTAATTATCCTCAGAGCTCATACCCTGGCATGTATCTGCTGGAATTTACTGAACTCCGTATATCTGGTCTTGTGATGCAGTGGCCGCACAAGAAAGCCAACACCAAGTTCATGAAAGGAAACCAGACAGACGATGCCCTGGCGCCCATCCACATATTGTCGGATGACGATGCTTTGAATATCCAGCTTACACAACCTCGCTTAGGTTCTGTATCTGCGCTACGAAGCAACGTTTATAGCTAACCTTCATACAGCGAAACTGGGTGAACCACATCGCCTATTGTTTGTCCTTGACACTGGTCGCAATGACCTGGTTGAAGCGAAGATCAAGCTGACAGGCGCCGGTCCTGTGTCTGTCCGATGTCAAGAAACCACTACCGGTGCGCGAGATCAACCTTTTCTCTTTCCAGGTCACTTAAGCCTCTCAGGTGTTGACTATCCCTTACAACTCTCTGATAACACGATCACTGTCGCCAATGTCCCAAAGCGGTCCAAAGTTGATCTTACCATTCCTTTCACGGCAACAACTGCCTCAGAAACGATTGTCAGTGCTTTTTCTTTTTCTTTTCCTGTCTCCTCTCACGCTCACCTCCGCAGCGTGTCGCCATCGTTGTTGAATATAAAACCACTTCTGAGTCGGATATGGTCCGCACCGTGCAAATGACGAAATCGCTTACTATCCCATTACCTTTGGTTATCAACGTCCAAGACTTTTTTCGAGGCGACAGGTATTTACCACGATCCTCCTACGTTCTTGATGATCATGCGTTAGTAGGTTGTTTTCCCAATTTACCCTCTCAGCGACCACACACCAAAGTGTTCGAATCAATTCAGTCGATCTGACGCATACAGGCGATGCTGTCGAACAAAGCGTCATCGTGAAAGCTTCGCCTCCCACTTCTGGTATCACCGTAAGTCAAGATGACGACTTTATGCATCCTATTATTTCACCTAAGAGTACTAGACAATCACACCGACGCAGCCCGCCCATTACCTTTTCCACCTTGATTTGAACGCTAGTAATGGTGTGTCGAAGCGACATTCCTATTGATACAAGTTCACTGAACTGCTTCAGTCCCAGAGACACTACAACTCATTGTTTCTTATCGCATACTCCGAGAAGGTCAGGCCCTTCTTTCTGTATGAATTTCCTCTCATCCTCCTTGACAGAAGTGGAGCTACTAGTTGAGCAGGCTGTGCAAGAAGTCCTCGGCGAACTAGGTTCTTCTGACGAAGTTGAATGCGATCAACACGTTCTCAAGGCTCAAGTTGTGGCATCTTTGAGCCACAGCTCTTCCTGGGTCGGAAAATATTGTATAGCAGGCCAACTTCATGTTCCTACACGCGAAGGCTTTATTCCAGGGAGCACATACCAGGCAATTGTCTCGGTCAGACCGTTCGAGCCCCCTTCATCTCGCCATGTCCTGATCTGCGCTGCTAGGCATTATCCTCGCGTTCCTTCGACCTAAGCTCTTCAATTCATTGGCGCGAGTTAGTCATTCCCGTTGATGTGCCTCGGATGAACGTCAGTCTTGGTCTTTAGTTTCATTTTCTAGTCGTCTCATATTTCTTAGATCATCGCTTCTACGGAAATCTCCTTTTTCAAGGAAGAAACGCGAAAGTGCCCTCCCCTTTATGCTGGGCAGCCAGTGCCTACATCTTTGGTCATCAAAACGAAGTTCGGTCGTGGCTTTGTGTCCTCACCCAGTTGCTATATACTACGGTATGATATTGAAGAAATGACCAGCGATTGGCTGCTGAGTGGGCAGAAGCGCGGAGAGTTTGAAGCTCATGTGAGTGGACCAAATTGCGTGGTAATCCATCGGTTGAAGGGTTTAACAGGATGATTCATCGTTCACTACATCGGTGACACTTATTGCACTCCATCATGGCGAACTGGAACTCCCGAAGGTGAACCTACAAGCTTTACCCCTGCAAGGGAGAGGTCTGCATGCATCAGCCCCCAGCATGGACGTTCACCAGGTACACGGGGCCGAAAAGGTCCTTGTCCTGCCCAGAGGTGGAAGAAGTACATTCGTCGTCGAGATGGGCAATTGACCTTAGCTATAACACGAATATTTGTCGGTACAAACGCATCGCGTACGTCATTCCTTGAACATGAGATCGGACCGTAGAATATATTTAATTCCTTTACGCACGGGGGATCCCTCGTGAAGCAAACAGTCTGCGCCATGTCTAGAGTAGAAGCATTGATATGAAACACACCCAGTTGCTTGACAATGTTGAGTCCCTTACCGATGGAGAAGTGCCGTCCCTCGAGTCAAATCCGCCGTAGTGGTTTGCCTCCCTTCCCCTTTCTTTTCTGAGTAAAAAGTGGTCTGAAGGTACCTTTTTACGGTGTCACTGCGCACGTTGGACGAACAAACTTACCTCACCGCCTTCGACGCCGTCTTCGATTCCAGATAGGTAAACCAAGATTGTCCATTCCGACTTGGTCCCTGTCGTGGGGTCTTTCACGGAATCATCATAATGTGCACTACAGATATGTGAGCGAAACAATTACAAGACGTTCGCGTTGGTAATGATATTCAGAGAGGAATCCCCACCCAAAGTATTGCCCTGGGACATATTTGTATAGCCGTATGTTGGAATTACAAGATATCGGTGAGTGGAGCGTGTTTCGAAACCTCGACGTTGAAGGAGTAGGAAGCGGTGGGACGTGTGGATTGAGGACGGTGAATAGGTGCTGGGCGAAATCAACAGAAGCAATCGACATGCGATCTAAACATGATTCCTAGACATCAGTGTGTCGAACTTAAATCTTGGAGGGTACACGAACAGTTCACTTTGCTGGCTTCTCCACGCTTCTTCGGAGGAGTAAGTTCAAGTGGGAGGTTCTCAATAAGCTGGATGTATTTTCTACATTCAGCCGCAGTTAGAAAGTTCTGGGAGATCGTTGGTGCATCGGCGTAGCATTCGCATGATCATTTGAAGCAATTACTGACGTCTATGAGGAGGATTTGGTCCTCTAGCAACACCCGACACTCTAGGTAGTCCTTGAGCGATATTGTCGGGAATGTATATGAAGCTGGAGGTTGGGTTTCGCCAGTATTACGAGAACCCGAAGCGTCTTTGCGCTTGGACTTGCCCGTTTGTTTAGACATCGCTCGATTGACAATTCTTCAGGACCCAATGGTTGCCCAATGGCGAGAACTAGGATGGAACTAAGCAAGTGCTTGTTACGTAACGTTCTATTTCCGCCAAAGCCCAAAGACAAGGGCTGCGTGAGCAGCCAATAATATATAAGACGAAGCGTCAGTAGATGGGTAAATATTCCAAGAGTACTCCACAGCCGCCAATATCACAACCCTTTTGGAAGAACCATTAATTAGACTAGAGGAGAGGAGAGTCGAGGAAGGACGAACTTGATGGGTATCGGAAGGCGAGAGGTATAAGCCACGAAAGGTAGCTGTTGTGCGTACCAGCAGTAAAATTGATAATGGAGTGATCGCGCGAAGAGAATTCCAACCAGATTCGAGGTGAAGAGGATGGTAGCGACATCTGCAAGGCAAGAATCAAAATGTGGCCGTCAAGATGCGATGTAGCAGACACTGACCATTCGCAGTGATGGTGACTAATCCCGCTGGCGAAAGAGGATGCCGCAGACCGCGTTTTATGGTAGAGAAAACACCACCGTCGGCATTGCACCATCGGAAACCAAAAGCAACGAGAATTGAGACATGCCCGACGAGTAGGCCGACGGCCAACCGAGGGTCTAGAAAAAGATCTTCACCAAGCATTCGCCAGTTGACCGTCCATTTGTACAAAAAGACGCGAGACAAGTCGAAGGCACCATTGATATAAGCCTTAGAATCGACTTGAAGGAAATCCTGCGCAATAAGCATCTGGAAGGCAACCATTGTGACAAGGTATCGTAGTGTGGATGCCAAGCCGCGACGCTTATAAAGTATGACCAGAAGACCAGGAAGGTAGAGGATAGCGGACATTTTGACAGAGATAGCTGCACTGAGGAATACAGGCGATTAGGTCATGTTTGTCAGAAGGTATGGAAGCAAACCTAAGAAGTAATGTCCCGAAATCGTCCATGCCGCTTTGCAAGGCGAGCACAGCTGCTTGAGCGGCAAAAGCTGACCAGCAGTCATTGAACAGCCGAAGAACGTATATGGAATGCAGCCTCTTGCTGAGAGGCAAGAGGAGCAAAAGCCAATTCGGAGCGCCGGCCTTTCGGTATATGGCACAGATTGTGGTAAGCGATGCTAGGTATAAGGTCGCGTATATATATTGCGTCGTTACGAGATCTTTGCCGCTCCGGGTAAAATTATAGAGCCATGAGTGAATGTAGACATGGCCAGCAGGGTAACTGGCAGGGATCAACAAAAGCTGAGGCCACAAACGCGAATGTTGACATGCACTCACACCAAGGGACCCGTAGGCCCGGAAACCTTGGAATAGTTGAATTCTCCTTTGACGATGGTTTCAATCTGTATCATGTACGTTTCCCAATCAATTTCCGTGTCTGTCCAAAGCCGTCCATAACATGAGTTGCTGTGGTTGAGCTGTTTGAGAATTTTGACTGACACGGAACGAAATGGATGATGAGTCCGGTGAGTAGCCCATCGCCGACGACGACAAGTGCTGCCAGAAACCAGAAGTAGTTTGGTTGTGTGAGGAGTGTTAGCAAGCCATTCCGCAGACGACCGAGGAGTGAGAACATGGGAGATCAAGAAAGAGAAGGTGACGGCGACTTGTCAACAAGTTGGCAATCACTCAACCGCCGCCATCGCGTTTGCGGTAACTCAGCCGCCCACCAAATGCAGACTGCATTTCAATGTTCATCGATTTCATCACCGCATCTCGTGACCACTGGTCTTATAAGCCGCAACGGCAAATTGAAATTGCCTCCGCAAAATTTCCACCTCCAACCAACTCATCAGGATGTCCGAGCAACCCACTAAACAAAAGCTATGGGGAGGCCGATTCACTGGCAAGACAGATCCCTTGTTCGTCGCGTTGCTCCCCAAATCGCATGATCTTACCGTCTGTATAGGATGCACGAGTTTAACCAATCGTTGAAGTACGATCAACGAATGCACGCAGCAGACATTAAGGGCTCCATTGCCTACGCCAAGGCTCTCTGCTTGGTTGGTATCCTGACCGAGGACGAACGGGATAAAATCACCACCGGCTTGACCAGCGTTGGGCAGGAATGGCAAGACGGCGTGGTTCGTACCGCTTACATCCTAGACCGGCGATCGACTGACAGTAACAGTTCCAAGTACAACCTGACGATGAGGACATCCACACCGCCAATGAACGTAGACTCAGTGAACTCATCGGTCCTCTTGGAGGAAAATTACACACGGGACGCTCCCGTAACGACCAAGTCGCGACCGATATGCGTATCTGGCTTTTGTCAGAAGTCAAGGATATTGAAGCTTCACTCAAGGGTCTTATTCGCGTCATGGTCGAGCGCGCTGATAAAGAGAGGGACATCCTACTTCCAGGATACACTCATCTCCAGGTATTTGACACACCAATGATGGTTCGGACGATTGACGATTAACGTTCCTTGTCAGCGTGGTCAACCCATTCGATGGTCCCACTTACTTCTGTCACATGCGTTCTCGTTCAAGTCTGACCTTGAACGTCTGCGGCAACAAATTCCTCGCATATCCGTCCTTCCGTTGGGATGTGGAGCTCTGGCTGGCAATCCCTTCGTTGTTGACCGAGAGTTCCTTGCCAAGGAACTTGGATTCCTTTCCCTCGCAGAGAACAGTCTGTGGGGTGTTGGCGACCGCGATTTCATCGTCGAATTCCTCATGTGGGCCAGTCTGACCATGACCCATATCAGTCGCATGGCAGAGGATTTGATCATATACTCAACCGCAGAGTTTGGTTTCATCACCCTTAGTGATGCATACAGGTGCGCATCGTTGCATCTATCAGTGTTTTATGAAGCCTAAGAGTCTTGTTTAGCACTGGTTCGAGCATCATGCCCCAGAAAAAGAATCCTGACTCCCTTGAACTCCTTCGGGGGAAATCCGGTCGTATTTTCGGAAACGTATGTCGAATGGGCTTTCTCCGGTTGTCCCTGGTTTACGAGTTGGCGTCCCCCAGATGGCTGGATTCTTGATGACGTTGAAGGGGCTGCCTTCGACATACAACAAGGATTTGCAAGAAGACAAGGAACCTCTTTTTGATGCCGTCGACAATGTTTCGGCCTCCCTTAAAATCGCAGAGGGCGTCGTCGCCACATTGGAGGTAGGATACCAGTGGGTATGCCGGCTTGCGTATATCTGACCTTTCTAGGTTCATGCAGACAAAATGCGACAAGCTCTAACTATGGATGTTTTGGCGACCGACCTTGCCGATTACCTCGTCCGCAAAGGAGTGGGTTCTCTTTCTTTGAATGACCATTTGATAGCCGTTGAACCTGTGTCCAGATTCCTTTCCGGGAGACCCACCACATTTCTGGACGAGCGGTAGCGCTAGCCGAAGCACGGAAGTGTCAGCTTAGCGAGCTCACTCTTGACGATTTCAAACAACTCAACGACAAGTTTACCGAGGATGTTCTGGACGTCTTCGATTTCGAGGCCAGTGTCGAACGACGAGAGTCTATTGGTGGCACGAGCCGAAAAATGATTTCAAGGCAGGTAGACGTTTTGAGGGCTGCTATTGCAAACTAGAATGGTGTAAACAAGATTAGGAAACATACAATAGTAACATTCTTAAGTGGCAGCTTTCATGAACAGAGCTCAGCGCGCCGCGGGATGGCAATGGTATGAGCTGGGAATTTGAATGTTTGTGAGAGCTTGCTGCGTGTCAGCCGCCGAATGAAACGCCGAGAAAGGAAGCGCGATTTCTTTCGCCCACACAGCATCAAACCCTGCCTCCATCGTCTGCGGTCTTACTCCCTCCTTCGACCCCGCCGTTTCGTTTCATCCAGTTGGACAGCGTTTCTTCATCTTCTTCACCACCAACATCTACACCGCTGGGCAATTAAGCTCACGAACAACCCACGAACGAAACCAACTCTACCCATCCATAATTTACTTTGACAACCATGGCGAGAGACAGACTGGCCGCTATGAGAGTGGGTGCTGCGGGCGGTTCCTCTGCTATTCCTTTTGGCTGACTTTCTCCGTGTGCCAGGCCCAACAACAGACGGGCAACAATTTCTCGTGAGACACACCCTTATGGTTGTATTTGGACCATACTGATGTTTGTATAGTAACAACTCTTACCCAACGCAGGCGTCGGGTGGAGGATATAATGCGAGAAATAATCCTTATGCGCAACAAGACGAGCCCTCGTACGAAATGTCAGACGTCAAGGAGAGCCAGACACACCTCACTTCGACCGCGGACTACAACGGCGCGGATAGCATGTCTGCCTTCTACTCTGAGGTCCGCAGCCCAAAACTCCATTTCTTCGATGCTCTATGTAATGACATTTCGTCCATTAGATTTCCTCGCTTCAAGACAGCATCCGATCCTTCAACGACAACGTTCAACGTATAGGGGACCTCCATTCACGATCATTGAACAACACGGACGACCAAGCCGCTCAGCGGGTTGCTTCGCAGTTGGAAGATTTGGTTGAGGATACGAGCGCATTGAGCTCAACGTTGAAGAGACGGATTAAGGCTCTCGAGCGGTCGCCAGGCAGCGGTCGTGATGGACAAATTCGTAAGCAGCAGGTATGTTCGCAAGTATTGACGACTCTAGCATTTGTATTGAATTCTGCGTTAGACCGCCCTTGTCAAATCAAAGTTCGTTGAGGCCATCCAAAACTATCAGACTGTTGAACAGCAGTTCCGTTCGAAGTACAAGCAGCGCATGGAACGCCAGTTCAAAATTGGTATTGACTTCCACCCTCCGTCTTGATGTTTTTCTAACTGATGATCTAGTGAAACCCGATGCTACTCCTGAGGAGGTTCGCGCCGTTGTCAATGATGAACAAGGTGGTCAGATATTCAGTCAAGCAGTAAGTCCGACAATCATTTCCGGTTGATACAGCGACTTATGGGCGACCGTGCCTGTAGTTGATGAACTCCAACCGCTATGGAGAATCTCGTGCTGCCTACCGAGAAGTCCAAGAGCGCCACGAAGATATCAAGAGAATAGAAAGGACCCTTACCGAACTTGCTCAATTATTCAATGATGTGCGTCGGCCCGGTCGCCACTTCTGCTTTTTTCTCGTTATATTGACAGATGTCTGCTGCAGATGAGTGTGTTGGTTGAGCAGCAAGAAGAAACCATCAACGTCATTGAAACCGCTGCCGCTGGAGTCGAGAAGGACACTGAAGTCGGGTAAGCCTGAGACATGTTGTGCATGATGCTCGGTTTGATGGAATTATTTTCAGCCTGCAATATACCGAAAAGGCTGTGGATTCTGCGCGCGCAGCTCGCAAGAAGCGGTGGATTTGTTTCATCATCTGCTTGGTGGTGCTCATCATTGTGGGAATTATCGTCGCGGTTGTGATAACACAACAAGTAAACAAAAGCAACAACAACGGTGGTGGTAAGTGAGGCTGCTTTTCGCGACGGGTGGTGGATCGGGGTTATTTCTCTTCGTATCTCGCGGACATCTCTACATGACAGACGTTCTTTCTCTTCTTGTCCCCCCTTTGGGTGATGCATACCATTCGTAATCTTAATTGCTATCTCATGATGGTGTTTCTAAATTCAACTTGCAACGCAACGATGATCGGAGACGGTCGGACAGGGACTACTTGAAAAGGATATGTCTGGTCGTTGACAGAGTCCGATAGCACGTGGCCTGCGAGCTGGTGCTTACGCGTCGTCTGGTGGCAGTGAGTGGGCCCTTGTTATAAAACCCTCCGTCGTCCTTCCCGCAAGGCTTCCTTCTCTCCCCAACGCCCTTGCCACTTCATCGTCCGTCCTCCTCCACAGGCGAGTCCCCCTCCGTCCCTGCGCCTTCCCACCTCGCTAACCTTATCTCCTCAACCCTTGCAGTCCCCCTTATCCCCTCGCCAACAGCACTCTCCCTGCAACATGCCCGCAAAGAAGCGTTGCCAACTTCAAGCAGAGACCCGATGCAACTCTGCTGTTCTGCGCATCGTCGGAGAGTGCCCACATTGCAGACAGCAGTTTTGCGGTGAGGTATGTCCTTATCTTTGCCCCAGAGTGCCGATGATTAACCTGTCGTCTCAATAGCATCGTCTCCCAGAGCACCATAACTGTAATCAGTTAGAGGACTGCAGGAAGCAAGCCTACGAGCGCAACAAGGCCAAGCTCGAAAGCGAACGGACAGTTGCTTCCAAGATGGCTACTGCCTAGTAGCTATCCTCTCACATCATGATTCATGACCTTTGACCTTTTTCATACCACTCTACCTTCGGATCTGCACATATATATCACATTTTCTCTGTACTCCTTCATATCTCATGTTTCTATCACAATTAATTGTACGGAGCTCCGCATTTAGGGCTTTACTTTTCTCTCCGTCTTCTCATCCTTCGCTTCTTATAATGGTCGCTTCAATTTGACAATGGCCGCCCCCACTATCGGATTACCGTACTATGTACCAAGTTGGATACCAGATTGTGGTACCTAATATCCATTGCTTCACATGAATATATATACGCATACACCTGAATACTATCGCTAGTCTTAAGCACAAGCGGTTACACGCCCAAGGCTGCTCGGCTGGCTATCACCCTTGTCGAGGTGAATTCTTTAAAGATCGAGTATGGCGTTATAGGACATTTTACGGACGTTGAGCGGCGCAGAGAGCGTCTGGCCCTTGTGAAGGGGTTCACCTGACTTGGAGGTAAATGATTTATATTTCGCGGCGATTGCGTTTCATCGATGAAATACCAATCCCCTCCTCTCCCTCATCCAACAACCATCCAGTTGAATAGACATCGGTGAGCGACCACATCCTTTATCACATGCTGGCGATGGCGGAGGCGGAGGCACTTGATTCGGCAACCACTCAGCGGGACTATATTACTTGCTGCCCCGAGATGTTCCCCATAACCCTCCTATCATTGACACAATGGCTGATCGATTGAAGCAGCTCGTAGACCACATATCTCCTAGAAACATGGCCGCAGGTTCGTCCTCTCCGCATCCACGCCTCAGACACCAAACTCACTTCTTTCTACGTCATCAGAAACCTGGCAAGCCGTTCCCCTCGCTCCCCCGGACAGGTTCGTGGATGGAATGCCTCTATCGTCGATAGGGGGCCTTGGCACTTACCTCGTCGTTTAGCATCTTCAAGCTTACCGCGACTTACAAATCCGACACATTCCCGCAAAAGGTCAATCTCGGTGTAGGAGCCTACCGGGATGACGATAACAAGCCGTGGGTCCTTCCCGTCGTCAAGAAGGTTCGTTTACAACTTCTTCATTACCGTCCCGCTCAATATCCTCCTCTAGGCCACCCAAATCTTACTAAACGACCCAACGCTTGACCATGAATACCTCCCCATTACCGGGTTGCCCGAATTCACTTCGGCAGCTGCGAAGCTTATTCTTGGACCCGACTCTGCCGCGATCAAGGACGGCAGAGTATCCAGCGTACAAACCATCTCTGGTACCGGCGCCAACCATCTTGGAGCCCTCTTCCTCAGCCGGTTCTATGGATGGGATGGTGAGAAAAAGGTCTATCTGAGCAACCCAACTTGGGGTATGTCCTTCGTATGCAACCCACGGTGATATCCGTCTGACCGTTTCATATATGAATGAAGTGAACCACTTCGCTATCTTTAGGAATGTTGGGGTTGAGCCCCTCGAATACCCTTACTATGATCCGAAGACTATCGGCTTGGATTATGATGGGTTCCTCAACGCACTGAGGACAGCACCGGCTCGATCGGTGTTCTTGATCCACGCTTGTGCTCACAATCCCACCGGAGTCGATCCTACCCAAGACCAATGGAAGGCCATCGCCGACGTCGTCCTCGAGAAGAATCATTATGCTTTCTTCGATTCAGCCTACCAGGGCTTTGCTAGCGGAGACTTGGACCGTGATGCGTGGGCTGTGAGATACTTTGTCGAGCGTGGGGTGCCGTTGTTGATCTGTCAGGTGGGTCTGCCAGGTTCTAGACCCCATGGTGTGGAAATTCATATCAGAATCCTCCCTATAGAGTTTCGCCAAAAATGCTGGTTTGTATGGGGAACGTGTAGGGGCGTTACATGTTGTAGCACCATCCAAAGAAGCTGCGGACAGGGTGAAGAGCCAGCTTTCGGTGTTACAGCGGAGTGAAATCTCCAACCCTCCTTCGCACGGAGCTCGCATTGTGAGGAAACATATTCTGGAAGATAGGAATTTACCAACTGACGGTCTGACCCCACAGGTGTCACTTATCCTGAACGATGCCCAGTTGTTCAGCGAATGGAAGGATGATATTAAGACCATGGCTGAACGAATTATCAAGATGCGCCATGAGTTGCACCGGCTTTTGACTGTTGAACTGAAGAATCCACGCAACTGGGATCACATTGTGAACCAAATTGGGATGTTCAGGTGAGTTTTGGGAGTGTGCGTGCAAAATGTGTGGCAGCTGAAACCTGGGCATCAGTTTCACTGGGATCTCCCCCGAGGAAAGCAAGGCGTTGACTGAGAAGGCCCACATCTACTTGACCGTGAATGGGCGTATTTCGATGGCTGGATTGAACAGTCACAACGTCCGTTACTTCGCAGAAAACCTAGACAAAGTCACGAGGGGTGCCTTGTAAACTCTATAGACCAGTGACATCATTTGTATACTATTGCTTGTGGAAATACGTCATGATCGAGGATTGTGTGTGCACATTTTCAATCAGCCCCTCTTTCCAAGTCGACCAGGTCCACGACCTTGAATATTCCCTTATTATTGTCATCTTCAATGTCCGATTGACCCATGCCCTCACCGTCCTCACCGTCTCTCCCGCTCTCAAACACATCCTCCTCATCGTCGGGCACGCTCTCCGCGCCGCCAAATTTCATACAGCTCCCCCCTCCTCCATGTTTTCCCTCGTCTCCATACGCCCGTTCACCGTCTCTCCCGTCCCCCGACCCGCTGGCCTCTCCCTCGATCTACTATTCGGCACCATCGTCCCCATACGCAGAGTCGCCCTCCTCATCGGCCCCGTCGGCCCCCCTCAAGTCTCCAGGCTCTCCTCCCCCACTGCCAGCTCTCCACATAACCATCCCGCAAAATCCTCTTTCTCACTCGACGAACCAAGATTCCTCGCAGGATGAAGCATTCCCCAATGTCGACCTTGCTCTTGACCTGCCCTTGGATGATGAAGGACTCAGTGCACTCGAGAAGATCTACCTGTTCTCCAGGAGCACAAATCCATTTCATCGTGTTTTCATCATCCACGCTATGCCCTCGTTCTTGGAGCAGGTGACTCCATTGGAAGCTGATGAATACGTTCTGCCACTTTTGCGTGGTTTGGCAATGGATGATGGTGCGTGGATTCCGCCATATCGATCCCTTTGAAGCGTGAGCCTGATGCATCGTGCTAAATCCACCCATTTCGACAGATGAAACAATCAGAGAAGCGCTTGCCATGGAATTAGTCCCGATTGTGTGGTGGTTCTTCACGGTCAGTGAGACGGAATACTGTTATCTTTCCGCGCGCTCAGTTGTCAACACTCTCTTGTTCTGATTATAGCATTGTCAACTCGTTCCGGACAATGTCAAAGCGCATGAATATGGCCAGCCATCCTCGTCCACCACTACCACGATTTGTGTCCAAGCTTTCACACCGATATTCGGAACGTTGCTCCTCAGTCCAAATCCAATGGTTGGTGGCCCTGCAAGACAAGCTGTGGTCGAGATCCTGTCCAAGATGCGTAAAGCGGACATTCAGGAGGGAATAATACCATCCATTCCATCTCGTGAGATGCCACAACCGCCCGAAGGGACCATTCCAGAGCTAGAGATTGAACAAGATACCCTGGTTATTGGTTTGTTTGGAAAGGCAGAGCGCGAGTTGTTTGAACAAGAGCTAGTTCAACAGATTATCATTGGGATGGGTCGGCTCGATTGGAAAGCAAATATGCCGTACGATGATGATGAAGCAAGCGAGGCGTGGAATACCTCACCGACGCCCTCACTCGAATCGGGAACAAGGTACCCCTCAACTCTACCGCCTGATGTTCGAATACGCGACGTCTCATCAGACACCGTCGAGGGTGTGGAGTTTGTCGAGAAGACGTCTTTCCTTGAGGGACCTCCGAATCCTTATTTCCCACATTGCCTCCCTGCACCCTCACCACCGTATTCAACATCCTCGGAATCCACCCCTTCGACTGGAACTACATCATCCACCGCTTTCTCTTCGCCCTCTTCGGCTATTGAAAATATTGGTGTGCCCGAGGACGGGTCTACCGAATCCACCGTCTCCCCTCCAAGTGATCACGTAGATCGTGGTGTTCTTTTGCTTGACTATGATATGGAAGACGGCACGTATTATAATGCTGATCACTACCTTCCTAACGAGGTATTCGTGGCCCTTGATCATCCGTCTTGTTGTTCACCCCTTCTTCTCAGGTTTATTCGCCAATGCAATCACAGCGAAGTAGTCGGGCATCTTCCCCTGTACCTGATTTTTCACCTGACTACTCTGCATTTGAGTATCCCTCGGATGCAGCTGTGGATATCGATGATTATGGTCATGAACTAGACGTTGATGCCGAGCAGGCTGCTGTTGGCAGAGTCTCCAGCATGAGCCTCATGGCGGCCACTGCTGCAAGCGGTGAGTTTTTTGTTGCGTTTCACCAACTGTCTAATTAATTCCGTCTTCTCAAGGAACTTTGCGTGAGGAAACCACCGTTGCATTTGTCAAGGAAGTGAAGCGTGTGGGATGTGATTCGGTCCATTGGGTTAGACGAGAAGCCTCTTTTGCTTTGGGCGCCCTGGCTAAGGTTGCTCCACAAGAGCTGGTTATCTCCTCTTTGGTAGGTTCTCGACCTTCCGTTTGGTCTTGATATTGATCATGTTCAGCTCCCTTTGTTTGAATCATTGCGACAGGATCCAGTCTGGCATGTTCGCCAATCAGCTCTGTTCGCATTGCCCGCCGTGCTGTCACGCTTGTCGCCCAGGTACAGGCGATCCCTGGCACTGCAGACCGTACTTCCGTTATCAAAAGATCCTTCGATGCACGTGCGGTCTGGAGTACTTGGAGCCCTTGGAGAGGTTATCTATACCTTCCATCAGGACGACCGACGTGCCCCTGAAGAATTGCTCCATCTGTTCCTCGGCAGGAAAGAAGACATTCATGTACGGGACGGTCAACTTCCTGCTAACCTTACGGAAGAAGAGAATCTCCAACCACTGGAACCTTTGGAGGCTTTCTTCGAGGATCCAGAACGACCGGTTATTTGTTCGTTTAATTTTCCAGCCGTCGTTTTGACGGTCGGTCGTGATCGATGGCCCGACCTCCGAGAATCATACCTCCAGATTGCGAGTAATCCGAACGTTCGAGTCCGACGGACACTGGCAGCGAGTCTGGGGGAGATTGCCAATATTATCGGCGAGGAGCATGCAGCTGCTGATCTGATGCCTATTTGGTGGGATGCGATACGTAGTGAGGAGACGGATGTGCGAACAAAAGCAATCGAGTGTATTGGCAAGCTTATGGTTGCATCTGGTGGGAAGTCACGGATAGATGCCATTCATGGACTTCTTGCTTTATGGGAAGAAGGCCATTTCAAGAGTTGGCGAGAAAGGGAGGGTATTGCGTTGGCGCTGAGTAGACTGGCGGCTCTGACTGAGCCACAGGGAGCATCTACATTGCAGCAGCTTCTCTTGAAGGCATTGCATGATGGAGTGGCTGCCATTAGAGAAGCGGGCCTTTCTTCGGCGAGAACTACCCATTCTTCTCATTTCATTCTGTTACTAACTTTGTTCTTAATTCTAGCTCCCTGGCATCTGGGCAACCTTCGGATCCGATGCTAAAAGTGAACTTCATGCTCACATCATCAGTCTGGCGCACTCGTCTAATTACCGCCAACGGATGACGTGCGTTAGTTCCTCGAAAACAGACGCGACCCCGTTTTAACATCCTTCTAGGTTCATTTCCTGTATGCAGACGATGCTCGCAACTCCAGTCATACATGCCGCTATACTGGGGTACAATGATTACTGGTCGAGTCTAGCTGTATTAGCCCGAGATGGCATCGTTGGCGTAAGAATTGGAGTGGCACGCGTCGTAGGTGACCTACTACGTACAGGCGGTTTGTGCATCAGTGTTCCCGTCTATAAACTACTGAATCACAGTCTGGCTACAGAACTCTCTGGAAGTTCCCACATGTTCTCCAGTAGTTCACTGTTGGAGATCACTGATGTGCTGCAGGCGGACACATGCTCGGAAGTTCGAGCATATCTTCCCCAGGGCTTGACATCTGAATCAACCCGTGTTGACGTGTTGGGAACATCTGCTGCCCGGGTACATAACGGCAAAGGATCGATATTCTCAAAGCCACCTCCGCCTGCGCCTTCTGTCGCAGAACTCTCCTCTGTTCTTGGTGGAGAGGTTAGTTCGTCGCAGAGTCCCCGTTGGGTGCCACCTCCAAGCCAGGCTGGACTCGCTCTCCTTGATGAGCTGCAACATAGTGGCGTGACGGCTATGGGTAGTTCTTTCCCTGTGCCTCAGCCTGAACACGCCATCTACGCTGCAGCATCGTAGCATTGGACCTGTGGTACTTATCTATTATAGCCATTTACATTTACATCACTGTTTTATCTTGCTCTGCACTTGTGTACCATTGTATACCTATTCATAGAAGATGACGTTACCGAGTTCCCATTGAAGAAGGCGATCGGAGTGTGAAATGTTTCATCGAAGCGACGTTGCCACCTGCTCACATCGCTGTCTGTAGAGTTTGCTGACGAGGCTGGCCATCCCCATTCCCTCCCACTCCTTTAACCGTCCGTCACCGTCGACCGGTATCCTCTAGTCCCTCCACGCTCCCTTTCCCCCTTCAATATATCATAATGGATAGGGCAATGCGAATCGTCCGCTGTGCTCTGTTCGGTGCGTCTCGTTCTTCCCATCTTCCCTGGCCGTATTTCCCTTATCATCATCACAGCACTCTTCATCATTTGTAATGCAATAATCTGTAGCACTGCTGTATGGAACTTGAGCTTGCTCCAGCCTTTGGGTTGGGACGGTACGTTGACCTGCCACTGTTGTTGCTTTCTAGCTAAATGAAACACACTGTTTTCTCATGTAGTCCAAGTCAACGTCTATCTCATCGTTGTCGCCGCGCTTGCTATACTGTTCAGTTTCTTCATGTGGGACATCTCGCCGCCCATGCTGAGCCACGCTGACGTTCTGCGATTAGCATGTTCATGGAGTTGATACGCCCCAGTGGTTTTATGACATTGGTATGGGTGGAATGCTCCTGGGTCGGCCTCTTCTTCGTGCTGGAACTAGGTATGCCTCGAGGGCTTTGCGGGCACAGCAATCTCATTGATGTATTTAGCCGGCGCATCTGCTTTCCTCGCCATTGTGCCCAGCATCGCGTGTGATCCACTCGGAGTTCAATCTCGTTTGTTTACCCGAGTTCGAGGTTGGTTCCCCCGCTTTCGTCCAAGCAAGAACTCCATCTAATATCTGTCTACAGTGCAAGTGCCAGGCTCCTGTGCTTCAACCCGACTCGTCCTCGCCTTTTCATGGATATGCGCCCTCACTTGTGCGTAAAATTTCGCATCACCGATTTCCCACCGCTGACATTACTTCCGACTATGCCGTAGTATTGATCTATGTTTGCTTCTTATTGATATCAGCTATCATCCAAGCTAGGGAAGACACCAAAGTATGGCAAAGCTCTGTTCAACACCTGCGCTGGTCGGAGACCCGTAGTCAATTATCCAGCGCCCCGCCCTCTCCTACCCGGCCTCGTTTCATCAATAAGCAACCAAGTATCGTTGCTCCAAGACCGCGACGCATTGTCCCGACGCATCTTTATGCGTATCGCTCCGGACTGAGCGACGATTATCAAATCGAACACTACCAACCCCCGGAAGCAGGTCCCTCCGCGCCGCCCGCCGCGCCCGAGCCAGCCCTCACGCGAAACCCTTCCCAACGGGCCACGCCGCACAATGCATACGCTGCTACCTCCTTCTACCCGCAGTACATGCAGGCGTCCGTCCCCCAGTCTGTGCAGCAAGTGAGTGTACCCGCTCAGCAAGCTACTGCATCATCTCCCCCACCTTTGGGTGAATGGCCGCGAAGGGATATCCTCTCTCAGCCATCCAAGTCAAGGCGACGTCCGCCACCTCCGCTGGATTCGGAGTTAGCGGCGGTGGCTAGTCCTACGTCGCCTTCAACTATGCACACCCAGAGACCTAATGGACCTCGAACAAGATCATCCATGAGTGGGACTACTCGTCCCCCACCGCTGGATTTGGCGCAGATCAGCACACATCGTCCATAATCATAATGATGGTTTCCTTTGGGTTTACGGTGGTTAGTGTATACGATGCAGGCGTCACTTGTTGTATGTATCTTTATTGATTTAGCTTGGGTGTATATGTGTGTATGTATCTGTTTGTCGTCACGAAGCTTAGGCGAGGGGACAATGGACGTCTTTGTTCCACCGAAGTGGATCAGGGCCGCAATCGTTGCTTTCACTATTGTTCCAATGAGCTTGGGTTGTCCTTTTATTATGAGGCCTTGTGAACAGCTGAGGGTGCCGCCCTCCCCTACGCCTTCTCTCTTTTCTTCTTCGCTGGGCGAGCATTAGTGCGTTGTTCACGACCATGTCTCCAACACCTTCTACGATTTCAACACTCTCTTCGCGCAATGCTACGCCGGTGCCTTCGAATTCGATTCCCAGGCTCCCCAATCCCTTTCTAGTCATCCGTTTTGTCGTCTTTGGTGCGTGGCGATTCAGCCGGAAGTCGACGAGTACTTGTCTCATACGCGACTATTCCTAGCTCTCCTTGTTTTCTTGAACTTCCAAGTTCTCGTCTTCTCTGCATGGAATATCAACGCCGCTCTTTCTGCCTCTTATCCCGGTTCGTCTATTCCGAGCATCTCCAGCATACCCTACTGAAGACACCATTCCAGTCCCTGGTGTCTCTGTCTTCTTCATCTTCAACTGCTGCCTTCTCTACTTTTTCCTGATTGTGTAAGTGCAAACTTTGGTTCACGTTGAGCCACATCTGATGCTCACCACATCAATGTCTGTAGTGCCATGGGTGAATACATGCGGCCACACACAAAGACAGGACAGATTAAATTCGAATTATCTTGGTCTGGTGTCCTCAGTCTACTTTACATCGGTCCGCATATATCCCATCATGTTCCGACGTCTTGCTTATTTGAATTTCCAGGCGCCACCATTGCTCTGACCGTTGATGGACCCACGGTTCGTTGCCAAATCTCCAGTAAGCTTACGATCTCCCCTGGATTGACCCACACTCAGCCTCTTGACAGGGGATCCAAGTACCTGCGCATCTGCATCATTGTTGATGCCAGTGACTTGGGCTACCACTATGACGCGTATGTTCTTTCCCACCTATCACCCTTTGCTACGTCTGACCATCCCAATGTCAACTAGTCCTTTCCTACTTCTTCGGCTTGGTCATCCTGGTTGCCGTCCACCTCCCTGTTTATCCGGAGATGCTGCAGAGCACTGTCTACAAGTTTCCTTGGTTCGACAACTCCGGAGATGCCATTGTTCATCGTGTTAGCCCCGATCTCGAGAAGGGTGTCATCCAAGTCGATGTAGCCAGCTGGACAAAGCGGACCAAGACCCTTGATCCTCCATCATGGGCTGCAGCTTTGAAGGTTCGACGCGGTAAAGACGATCCATTCGCTAGACATCAAGCTACCCCATCTAGCAGCGGTGTCTCGACAGTCGCTCCTTCGGTCCCTGAGAAGGATGACTATTATAAACCTACCGCACCTACTCCCAAAGGCGTGAAATCCCCCATCACCCCTTCGCACCACGATTCCCCCTTTCCCGCGGCCGTTGAAGATCAGGACATCCCCATCCCTCTCCCTCGGTTGTCGTCCTGGATACGTGCTGACGCTCGAAACGGCATCACAGTCCACACGATCCCGATGCCCTCACCGTGACTTGCGGTAATTTGATCCAATGACACTTAAACGACAGATGTACGACATAGAATACCATACGCTTCGGACTTGAAGAGACCCTGGCTGGCCCTTCATGTAGCACTATTATTTTATATCATTAAGTATAGTAACTACTTACATTGTTTTTTTAGTAGCGACGTCGCCTTTGGTGGCGTGAATGTATAGGTTGATGGTATCTTCTGGATACTTGGCTTTGGAAATTCATGCTCAAATTCTACCTTAGATTCCAGGCTTGTCTTCGCCAAGTGGCCCGCAAAGGATGCCAAACGCGCACGAGATGTCACTAGGTTCATCTTGGGGCTGAAACATTGTCACCGACTCGGCGTCCTGTCAATGAGCGGATGTCAATCTTTGTCTCACGTTCTTACTTCCTCGAAAGACGGTTCAGCCTGAGGGCAGTCTTTAACGACTTGGTTCAGCGAAGCTGGTGGCAACCAAAAGCGCAAGAATCTGTATCAAGCATCGCACGCTCGATATCCGCAGTGTTCTGCGGTTGCTGAGCCTACCTCTTCAATTTCGCCTGGGACCATCAACAAGGTTTTGATGCCTGATGAACTGATAACCTCTTCCAATGGCCAGCGCCCGGTATGATGGACGTTGCGTGGGTATCGTTCTATTGGCACCTGTCCTAACATACACGCTCGGATGGATGCATCATACCGGTACACAGCATCCGCCTGTTCGCCTATAATATAGCAGGTCTCGTCGTAATCCCCGCTTGCACTCTTTCGCCCTTCCCACTGACTGGGTCAGATTTCAGTCTTTTGGCACAGACCCGCCCTTCGGTTTCTTTTTCGGCGGATCTGCTTCTTTTGTTTTCGCTTCGCCTTTGTTTTATTCCTCTCCTTTGCAAGTTTTCGTTCCTTACGGTCTTTTGTCTACCATGAATTCTGTCAAGATCTGGGCCCTTTTCAGGAAATTCCGACTTTTCATCTTTGGTGAGGATTTATTTGCGTCAGGAAGATCTGGAAGGCTCACTTGAAGTATCATATTTTCGATAGGAACCCATGCCGTCCTGAGTTTGGGATGGACTATCTTTCTTTCTTTCTTTTTGTCTCGCGAGTGGCTCGAGTACAATATCAGCGAACGTGAGCTACTATTTCGTTACTTTCACCTTTCTAGTCCCTAACTTGCGATTCAGGAGCAATTATGTTGGGACTCACTGGCTTCCAGGGCTTCATCGTGCTCTTTATCTATCTCATGTAGGCTTGCTTCTGGCAATGTTTCTACTGCATTATGCTAACTTCTCCTTAGGATGGTTGTTCAGTTCCGGAAGTGGCTCGATGCTGCCCGAGTGTCATTTCTCTTGGTATTTGAAGCCAGCACCATCACCCTGTATAGTATCTTCAGCGCCGACTTTCCTTGCTTTCAATTTGGTAATGTCTATCTATGCCAGTGGCTTTTGTACTCGCAGCTCATTTGGGGATTTGTGCAGGCGCCACAGTCGATACGTGTGTGTTGGCCATGAAGGTGATCATGATTGGAATATGGTCACAGTCTGCGCTTTGTAAGTCCACGCACATTGTCTTTGGTGCTTTTAGCCGAACCTCATGATTTATTCTAGTATTCCTGTACATATGCGTCCTTTCTGTGATGACGTGCCTTCCTGAGGAACCAAAGCCAAAGTCCCTCGAAGCCCAAGTCGCTCCGATCGACTCCAAGGCTCCATCCTCGAGGTGGTCATCGTCGTCCTCTATTCACTCGACGTCTGGACTTCTACGTCCCGAACGGGAGACGTCCAGGACAGCGTCCCCTGCTTCCCTGCAACCGAAGTACCAGAGCTCCGTTACCCCACCTCCAGCGTATGGGAACCTGCAAGGACCTCAGCCTTCCCATTACGGTTCCTTCAGTACCCATAAACCTGCCACCCCAAGCACTGCATCGTATTCTAGCGTTTCTACAACGAGTTCCTCTGGTTCTCAACGCAGTGTTTATGGTATGGCGGTGGATCGAGCACAATCATACCGATCCCCGCAACTGTCTCCTAGACCATTACCAGCGGTGCCCTTTCACAATCCGTTCGCCGATCCGCATATCCGTTCTCCTTCTGCATTTTCTGCTGCGTCGTATAGTTCATCCTCATCCAATGGGAGCTACAGGTCGAATTTCCATGCGAGAAATGACATTCCCGTGGCATTGAGTCCGACACGCCGACCTTTGGAAGCCCATTATCGTGCCGGTGGATATCCCAGGACTCCTACGACGCCTTATCAGGCTGCTATTGCGACACCTTATAGCCCCTTGGATGTGTATAGAAACCACATGCTGTCGCCTCTCCGAGTACCGCCTACTCCAAGTCCAACTGCATTAAGACCCATTGAATCACAACGGCAGACGCCGCCCCGCTCTCTTGCGGCTACGCCTGGTTCACATTCGATCCATTCAATGGCTGCTAGCGTTCACGGAATGGACCCCAGGATTCAGCCGTCCTCGCCATCTGTACCACCAACACCCACGTATTCTCCTCCAAGGGCTTCAACGCCTCCCCTGTTGCCATTTCCGACTGGCTTGCGTATCGTGAATGTTCCAGAGCCAAGCCGCGGAGGTACCCCGTCTTATGGGCGTCCTGTGCGCACCCTCCAACCCTCTAGCCCGAGGCGCTCCCCCGTTGATGTCCCAGTGGATAGCGCACTTGATTTCCGACAGTGGCAGAGGGACGTGCTTGATGCAGCTCGAGGTAAATAAGGCTTGAAGCAGGTGTCATGGGCTATCTTCAGATAAATTTGACGAAGTTGTGCCTGACAATTTCTTATACCCAACGCGCGTTCCTATTAGTAGTAATCTATTGTATGGTTTGCATATTTTGTAGAGTAATCCACCCCTGGGGCGGAAAGGAGGGGATCACCCCATAAGATCGATCTTAGGCCTTAGGTCCTACGTCATCCAGTCCCGCCTGTCATTCCATAGGCTCTTTTCCGACTTACTCACACCCAGAAGAGAAACCAGATACGACATGGCGACGTTCGCGAGTGTATTCGCTCGACAGTCTTGCAACTCCAGTATCAATTTATTACGAGGCAGCCTTCGCTCCAACACTCGAAGCATAGGTCTTCGGTTCTACACAAATGCCCGACAAAGTCAACGAACATCTCTGAATCGAGGTATAGGTATGATGGGCGTAGGACTCGGGCTGGCATCCTTGTCTTGGCCTATCATCCATGGCGACAGTAAATGCTACCGGTTATATGCGCTGAGAATGTCATTAACTCTGCTGTAGGTGCTGAGAGCGCGACGACCGCGAAACCAACCCGTCAAGGAACGGCAACGGTAGCGGAAGTGAAACCACTGGAACCGAACCCTCCTTCTTCTGAGGTCAAATTATTGGAGCTGACATTTGGATCAGTCTGCGGTATATGTGTTGGCATATTCATCAAAAAGGGAGCAAAGGCGGTTGCCTTCGTCCTTGGTGGTTCCTTCGTGCTTCTGCAGGTGCGTTTACCTCCTCCTTGTTGAAATTTCGGGGCATTGATAGCCATCGTAACGCCAGTATCTCACATCTTTGTCTGCCGTTCGCGTTGACTGGGCAAAGCTTGGATCTCGTTTTGAGAATTTCTTTTACACCACGGATTCTGCAGGTGTGCGAAGACCGCCTTCAGTTTTGGGATTGTGGAACTGGCTTGCGGATTTCTTGACGGCAGACTTTCAACCTCGGGCATCGTTCCTTGCTGGTCTTGCACTGGGCTTGAGGATTGGGTAGGACAGGCTGAGGAAGAGATGATCGGTGTCGGAGGTCATTAGCTTTGTATCCAAATACGCGCACACATTTGCATTTTGTACCGATCGAAAAGTTTTCGTGCCGCAAAACATACCTAGGTCAACGCATCTCTCTAACTCAAAATGGGTCGTCGCGCGAAACATAAGCAACAACCCCCAGAGCCCTTTGAAGTGGTTCCATTAGATGCGTCACCTAAGAAGAATGGAAAGCGTAAGGCTCACGACTCTGGCAACGAAGTTACTCGTCCATCGAAGAAGCCCAAGGACGACAAGAAAAATACAAGTAAAAGAAAGACTGAAGGCTCCAGCTCAAAGCCTGCCAAGAAAGCGAAACCTTCACCAAAGGAACGGGTCATTACGTCTGGAGATGGTTCAAGTGACGGTTGGGAAGATGTTGAGGATGAAGACTTGCAGGGGCAGAAAAAGTCAGTCACCTATCTATAATCCCTAGTCGACTATGAAACTCAAGAGGTGTCCATTAGATCATTGTTTGATAATTCTAGTGATGCTGAAGAGGAAGGCTGGGAGGGGTTCACTGGAAATCTCGATGAGATGGAACTAGACGACGCAGATGAGTGAGGTTACGCTTTGAAATTGAAGGAGACCCCTGCTAATGTCGTTGTAGTGATGACCTTCTTGGCAGCCATCCTGTCCAGGAGCTTGACTTGAGCTCCGATGATGATGACGAGCCCCAGCCCGTTGTCAAAACAAAGGGCATGAAGTCCAAGCAACGTTTACGGCCAGATAAAATCATCCCGGATGGTTCTTCAGACTCCTCGGACTCTGACGATGATGGTGAAGAGCGAATTACGATTGCGAACATGGAGGCGCGGTCGCGTGCTTTGGACGCTCAAGCCCTTGCTGACGCAAAATTGGACGCGGAGGAGATGCAAAGAGCAGTGCAGGTGGAAGGAGACGATATGGACGACGACATGGATGAAGATGAGGCAGGTACTGAAGGCGCGGAGGCTTTTCATCTCCCTACGGCGGAGGAGCGAGAGGAGGAGAAAAAGGCTGGCGGTCCAGATGTACAAGTCGTTCAGATGCGAATGCGACAATGTGTTCGTATCTTGGGCAATTTCAAGAAACGCGCAGAGAAGGGCAGGTTCGTAGCTGTGGTTCGTATCCGCGGCGACTTTCTGACCTGTGTTTGCTTACTAGGTCACGATCGGAATATGTGGACCAACTAATAGCAGACATTGCAAGCTACTACGGTTACAACGACTTTCTGGCGGAGAAGCTCTTTCAACTATTCCCTGTCGCGGAGGTTAGCATACTCCGTCTGGAGATATTCTCTACTAATAGAGGACGCTCTAGGCAATCGAGTTTTTCGAAGCCAATGAAATCCCAAGACCCGTCACGATTCGCACCAACACTTTACGAACGAGACGGCGTGACCTTGCCCAAGCCCTTGTCAACCGCGGTGTCAATCTCGAGCCAATAGGAAAGTGGACGAATGTCGGTCTGCAGGTGTTTGAGAGTAGCGTGCCAATAGGTGAAGATTTCGCGATCGTAAAACAATCGTGCCTTTGACGGACTGACGTTTCTCTGTCACAGGGGCCACCCCAGAGTACCTGGCTGGGCACTATATGCTTCAAGCTGCTTCTTCGTTCCTACCTGTGATTGCGCTATCTCCCCAGCCAAATGAACGAGTCCTGGATATGGCTTCTGCTCCGGGAGGCAAAACCACTCACATTGCGGCCCTACTCCAAAATACTGGTGTCGTATTTGCCAACGACGCCAACAAGGCAAGAACGAAGAGTCTCTCAGCCAACGTCCACCGATTAGGATGTAAAAACGTTGTCGTGTGCTCATATGACGGACGCGAATTTCCGAAGGTCATGGGTGGATTCGATAGGGTCCTGCTCGATGCCCCCTGTAGTGGCACAGGAGTGATCAGCAAGGACTCGAGTGTCAAGATCAACAAGGTACGTTTTCCTCAAATGCTTCTTCTCGATTGACACTGATCGCCCATCGGTGAAGTCCGAGCGTGACTTTACGTTGCTGGCCCACCTCCAGAAACAGTTAATTCTATGTGCGATCGATAGTGTCAGCCCCGAGTCAAAAACCGGTGGCTATCTCGTCTATTCGACATGTTCCGTGACTGTCGATGAAAATGAAGCTGTCGTTGACTACGCCCTGCGAAAACGACCTAATGTCAAGCTGGTCGACACCGGCCTGGAGTTCGGTCGTGAAGGATACACGCAATTCCGTGGCAAGGTCTTCAACCCCAGTGTCAAGCTTACTCGGCGTTTCTACCCCCACGCACACAATATGGATGGATTCTATGTCGCCAAATTCAAAGTGGAGCGCCGGACCAAGAGTTCGAACAAAGCGACCGTGGCGGAGGATGAAACGAAGATTGAATCTCTTCCTATTGATGCCGTTCATGGTGGTTCCTCAGAGGATGCAGGGTTCGACTCTGACGAAGATCGGCAGTATCTCGAAGGTTCGTTTGTCCTCGTTCGTACTTGGTTGTTGCGTGTTAACCTTCGTCAATTCAGCGAATAAACGGAGGTGGATGAAATCCAAGGGACTCAAACCACCCCCACGGAAAGCTGTAGCGGTCGTGGAAACTAAGGCCTAGAGTCGGTTATACTCCCAGAACCCTATCGTAGGTCCGTGGAGACTCTGAACTCTCTATATCGGAAAATGTATATCCCAAATAGTGGGTGTATCTAGTTTAGATGTCGCCATCACGTACTGTATGATCCAATCGATTATCGAGAATTCATGAATCACAGCGGGATACTTATCAGAATAATTAGCATTTTGACAACGCATGGTTATAGGGCGATTACAAGCGGTTAGTTATACATTTTAAGTATACAGCACCAGTAGATGATACACAAAAAGGGGATATAATTTCACTGTAGATCGTCCACGGGGATTGGAAGGAGTGACGGCTAAATATGGGTATCTCAGGTGTTCGTTCTCTCGGAGTTTCGTGTGATGGGGGAGCTGGGAGGGTCTATGAGTCTGCGGGTTGGCTCTTGCGGAATCTAATTGGAGGTAAGAGATTTGTCGTGTGAGAATGCATGAATGAACGAGCAAGAAGTTGAATAACAAACCTTCTGCTTCCTCCGCATGAGAAAATACCACAGCAAGCGCCTATCATGCCGATCCAAATGAGGATTGCAGCAACCAAAGTCATCCACACCTATACCAAGACAGGGTTGGGCAAGCGTAAAAGGAAGGGCCAGAACGTGTGGGACTTACGGCGTTACCATATTCGACGTAAAGCACGCGATTACTGAGATCCTCGATGCGATCACGCACAACGGCGATAAATATGACGTCCATCAAGAAGCAGATGGTAGTGAAGAGGCCAGCAAGGATTCCTACGATGAGAGTGCAGAGTGCGGGAGCACGAGCGGTACCGTCGGCTCCACGTTTCATTATCATGAATACAGAGACACCGAGGGTGATGCAGGTAAGGATAGCAGCTGGGTTACATGGGCGTGAGCACATATTCGATCACTTGGGGACGGACGGATAAACAAACCTAATACGTGCATGACCAAGGCGCTTGTGACCGAGTGTGAGATAGTGTATTCAAAATAAAAGGGATTCACGCGTCTGAGCGTAAGAAGTGTGAGATGCGGGTGTCGATTGATACAAAGCAAGACGTACAAAGCATTAGCGACCCAAGGGTCGAAGTAATAGCCTACTCTTGGAGGAGAGCATTCGTCGTACAAGCCTCGGTTGAAGCCGCCAAAGCTGGACACGACGAGTCAGCACAAGGCCAATTATTCAATGAGCAGAAAGCAAGTCTTGCCGCATGTCCATTCTGTCGATACAGTAGCCCCAGATACCGAATGTGACATAGCCAGCTGCGCCGACGTTTGCCAAGCCATTCCCCATGTTTACGCCAATGCCAAAGAGGTTAATGTGCCATACGATGGGGACTGAGATGGACACGAGGAGGAGGAGGATGAAGGCGACGAGGAGGAAGACGGGGGCGATAAAGGCCAACACCATTCTTGGGCTGGTGCTGTGAGGGAGGCAGAGAAGGGCGCTTCAAGCATGGCCGGTGTGAGTTTAATAGGACAGGATGCGTCGTCATGCGATGTGGTGGACGAGGCTAGTGCAGAATGCGTTGATTGGTCCAAGTCAGGACTCGGACGACGCTGGACGACTAGCGCGACATGGAGTATGGACGGTGTGGTCGTGGGAAAAAGACATATCCCGTTACATCACACGTGAAAGGGAAGAAAAGAATTCATCAAAAAAAAGAGGACCCTGATCAAATTAGGGTTGTTCCCTTTGTTTGTACACACGCCCCCTTCTCCCACATAAATAGCCCGGTTCTCATCGCCTTTTGTTTCATCCTCCTTCCTCTTTCTTCTTTACTCTCATCATCCCCCTTCACAGGGCCTATACGCTGCGTAGCACGCACGATCCCTCTTTGCCTCTTAATCCTTTATTAAATGTACTTACCTCTCTTCGTCTGCGTCTTCTTCTTTTCCTTATCGCTCTGACACCTCTTTTTCTCTCTTTTTTCACAGCTCACCTTTGCTTTCTCGCAATAATGTCTGCCCCCGAGACCGTCGCACCCGTCGTCGCCGTTGAGGACAAGAAGCCTGAGGCTACCCCCGCTCCGGAGCCTACCCCCGTTGTTGAGGCTGCTAAGCCAGAGGAGCCCGCTGCCGTACGTTTCTTATCACGCCATCTTTTTTTTTCTTGCTCCGTTCCTTAAATCTCCTTGTTACCGTATCCAGGAAGCTCCCAAGGTTGAAGAACCAAAGGCTGAGGTCAGTCGCGTTTTCTTCGCGTCCCGTCTAGGCTCGGCTCTGACTCGTTGACATCTTATCAGGAAACTCCCGCCGCTGAGTCTGACGCCCCTGCCGCCGAGGCCGCTCCCGCCACTGAGGAATCAGCCAAGGAAGAAGCCAAGCCGGTGAGTACCTTTCTGGACGTTTCTGTTTTCACAAGTCACGAGACCTGACTTCGATCTCAGGCTGAGGGTGAAGCTAAGGAAGAGCGACCCAAGTCCCCGGGCTTCCTTCAGAAACTCCTCGCTCCTTTCAAGGGCGAGAAGAAGGTGAAGGCTCCCAAGAGCCCTAAGAAGGAGAAAAAGAAGGAAGAACTCGAGGTTTGTACTCAACCTTACTTGCCTGTTTCGTGTCAATTGATGGTTTCTTCTGTCAACCATCAGCCCGCCCCCGCTGCTACCGAGGAGGCTGCGAAGCCTGAAGAGGCTCCCGCTGCTCCCGAGGCTACTGAACCTGCCGAGGCCCCCAAGGCTGAAGAGCCCACCGCTCCTGCTGCTGAGCCGGTGAAAGAGACGTGAGCCTATCGTTGTCCCAGTCATTCTCGTTATTAAGTGTTTCATATAGCGAGACCGCCGAGGCTCCTGCTGCCGCTGAACCCGCGGCTGAGGAAGCCAAGGAAGAGAAGGTACGTTCTGTTCTGCGTGTAGCCACGTTCTCTGGTTAACTGGCTGTTGCAGAAGGAGGAGAAGAAGCCTTCCAAGGTTGGAAGACGCCTGTCCGCCCGCGTCACCGATCTCTTCAAGTCGACCAGGAAGCACGAGGTCACTCCCCCCGCCAAAGTCGATGAGAACCCTCCCAAGATTGATGAGCCCGCTCCCGTTGCGCCATTGGAAAATCCAGCTTCCGAGCCCGCCGCTGAGACTGCCGCTCCGGCTGAACCCGCCGCCCACGCTGCTGAGGAGCCCACAAAGCCTGTCGAGCCTGCTCCTCCCGCGGCTCCCGTCGTGGCCGCTGCCGCCTAAGTCTCTCGTTTGATTCTCACGCAGGGATGACATTTTTCATGACGTTACGAGCCTTTTCCTTTGAGTTATCCGTTTAGGTTACCTTTTCCTCACTCATGACTACTCACATGGAGTGCCCACATCATTTTGCCCCTCTTGTTGTTTTCTTTACCATAGGCATCGGATCTGCTTCCTCCGCTTTACTCTCCATGATTTTGCTACCTCATCACGCCTAGCTTGATCCGTTCTTCGTTCACCTAATACCGGTCCTATTCGATCTGAATTCATACCCATATTCCCTTCGGATCGTGCTTCATGTCTTTAGGTTCATCTGTAATCATTTCTTGACAGTCATTTCCATCATTTGAGCAAGCTGTTTGTCTGATACTTGAAGTCGTGCCCTCCATGAGTCATAACTTAGATTAAGCGATCAGCGTTATCGGGCCTCACTTGAATCTGAAAGTTTCGTCATGCCACCCAAGAGCGCTTTGAAAGATCCCTTGATCAACGACGATGAAGAGGTCCTTCAGGCTGTCGTTCTCGCCGACAGCTTCAACAAGCGATTCAAGCCATTGACAAGACGTAAACCCCGTGTAGAGACCCTTCCTTACGAGTGTCACGCTCCTCATCTTACGCGACAACCCCAACATAGTGTCTACTACCGATCTGCAATGCGCCGCTTCTGGACTGGACGTTCGAAAGTCTTGCTCTGGCAGGCGTCCAGGAAATTTTCGTGATCTGTCGGTCTCACTCAGAACAGGTCGAAGCTGCCATCAGGTAAGTCCCGCCATCGTGGTACTGTTCTTCAACGTTTTAACCGCTTGACTCGTCTATGCTTTACTAGTGAATCGAAATGGTCGAAGCCAGGTTCTGGTATCAAGATCGTGCCCGTCATGACTGCGAAGGAGACGTTTTCTCCCGGTGACGCTATGCGAGACATCTACACTCGAGGATTGGTCACAAGCGATTTCGTCCTTGTCATGGGAGATCTAGTGAGCAATGTACGGATCGACGAGGTGGTTAGAGTCCACAAGGAACGCCGGAAGACGAACAAGGATGCTATAATGACCATGGTGGTCAAGGAAAGCGGACCCAACCATCGTACACGGTGCGTTCCCGAGCCGTAAACTATCTTTACACCTCCCTCATTCCAAACACTTCGATGTATATGATTGTAGATCAAAAGCCGAATCCTCGGTGTTCGTCCTCGATTCTGATACTTCAGAATGCTTGCATTATGAACCTGTTACGGGATACCCGCGTACATCAGCCGCACACATTCCTCGCGAGATCATCGCTTCACATCCAAAGATCGAAATTCGGAATGATCTTATTGATTGTCAGATTGATGTCTGCTCCGTCGAGGTGCGTTCCAACCTCTCTCGAGGTCGGACAGAACTGTGAAACTTTTGGTTGCTCATGCTTTCGTTCGGAAACGTTTAAGGTCCCTTCTTTGTTTCAAGATAACTTTGATTACTTGGACATACGCAGGGACTTTGTCCATGGCGTCCTGACGTCCGATCTACTGATGAAGAACATCCATTGCTATATCGCCAAAGAAGGGTACGCTGCTCGTGTGCAAGATACAAAAAGCTACGATGCCATCAGGTACGTTCGTTGACTCGGGTTTTCCGCTTCCTCGCCCTTCAGATTTCCTTATTCCTTATGTTATTCTTTTCCCATCCATTCCACTGCCATACGTCCGCCCTGCCTGCCATTTACCCCTTGCCCCAACTTCTTCCTTCTTCTTCTCATCTTCATGTTATTTTCCATCATTATCTATATCTTTCCTCACGCTCTCGCTTTTTTTGACGTTCAATAACATTTTTTTCTGATTTCGTTGTTCCCTGTATAGCAAAGACATTCTGTCACGATGGACGTTTCCCATGGTTCCAGACAACAACCACCCTAGTGACCAAGTCTACGAATATATCCGCGGCAACAAATATATTCCCAAAGATAATAGTGTCGTCTTGGCACGGTACGTCCTTTTTCCTTTTGACGTTTGCGTTCCTTGAAGTCGTTCTGATTTCTTGCGTTTATTTCGTGTCGTTCATCCGACCCGTCTGGTGTTTATGAAAATTCAAAATGCCATTTTCGGAATTGCCGCCCTGTTTTTTCTTATCTTTCAGGACGTGTAAGATTGGGAATAACACCCTTATTGGGCCGTCGAGCCATATCGCGGAGGATGCGCAAGTGAATGCGTCTGTGATAGGAAGGAATTGCACTATTGGTCCTCGCAGTATCATCAGCCATGCGTATCTCTTCGACGGTGCTGTTGTTGGTGCGGACTGCATTATCGAACGAAGCATACTCGGCGCCGGTGTCCAAGTGCGCGAGAGGAGTCGAATCCAGCGTGGATGCTTGTTGGGTGATGATGTTATCATCGGTCCGAACGCGAACCTCGAGCCGCTGGAACGACTTTCCAAAAAGGATACCGAAGAAAGCGATTCGGAGGGAGAGGGAGAGGAAGGTTCGGAGGACGAATCGGAGGATGATGATGACGATTCTGACGAAGAAAACCTCGAAGAATGTAAGATGCTCTATCCATTACTTTGCCTCAATTCTTGATCACTTGAACTCACGGTGCCTTATTTGAATAGACCAAAAGTCCGTGGTAAGCATCTTGGGCGCAGAATGTAACGCCTTCGTTTGGCCCAAAGGAGAGGTCCAAGAAGATGAAGACGAAGATAGCCCAGATAACTTCCGCAATACCAGGTTCATGCGCTTCGGTATGTGTTGATCTTTCACTAAGTGCTAGTCCGTGATAGTAACATCTACGTCTAGGTGACGAAGCCTCCGAACTGGACGAATCTGATGCTGGCTCAGCTACCTCAGAAAGCGATAGCGATTCCGATGAGGACGATTCCTCTCATGACACCGACTCGGAGTCCACATCCACGGAAATTTCTCTCATGCCCGACACACCGACAATCCCAGGCCCTTCAATAGACAATATCGTCGAAAGAGAATTCCGCGCCGAAGTCAACCAATCACTCGAAAGAGCATTTGCTGAAGGCCATTCGGTTGATAATGCCGCCGTGGAGCTGAAAACGCTTCGCATGGCCAGCAATGTCCCCATTTCTCGCGTTCGAGAATCGGTCGTGGCTGCTATTGTGGAGCGAATCAAGATTGTTGACGGTGGTGGTGCTGGACAGCGCCAGGAAATAGCCAGTGTCGTCAATAGGTGGGGAGAACTTATCAATAAGATTGGAGGTGTGGACCCAGTGGAAACAATCAGTGCGCTACAGGTGTGTGACCTTGGATTCTCAAGCGGCGTTGTTGGACTGAATATATCTTCTCACACCAGAATCACTGTGTAACTTCAACGAGAATGCCCTTTTTCGGGCAAATTCTAGCCGCGCTATACCAGACTGATATTGTGGAAGAAGAAGACATTCGGGCTTGGCATCAATTAGCAGCATCCAAGGGAGAAAACTGCGCATCCGAGGAGGAAGCCGAGAAAATGAAGAAGTGCTGGACAGTTGGGGCGCACATGATCCGTCAGTTCGACGAGCAAGATAGTGATGAAGATGACGAGGATGAGGACGAAGGTGAATCTGAAGACGCCGAAACGACTGGGAGCGAAGAGGGCGATTGAACATATAGGTATTTAGACTAGCAATTGTTACGATTGTACAATAATATGACAAGAAGAATGGTCGTATGTCATGAATCGTCGCAGAAGCGTGGACTAGTACTTCAAAATGATATATAGGGCTAGAAGGATAGTTTAGCGGGGCGCTATTTATTTCGCGAGCTAGCGACGCACCGTGGATGATACCCGGGCTAGAGAATGAATGTGAGCCGAGGGCGATAGGCAAGGAAAGGGAGAACTTACATCCAACCCAGACATGTTAGAAGAATGTTGATCAACTAGTGGGTCGAAATCAGCGGTGCCTCGGATGAATGTGGGCGGAAAAGACGCACAAAGTCTGCGTTGCAGCCGCGCTCGAGGAATACACCAAGAGGGGGCAGGAAAAAGGCGAAGCTAGGGGAAGGGGTGAATTCGGGAGGGGACAAATGTGATGGAATGGACCAACATGATCTGTGGATTCAAAGTGTTAGGGAGGAGGGGCATAGAAATGTGCTTAGGACTGACCTTGCAGATGTCTGAAGCAGTGAAAGCCATTGTGGTCGTAAAAAAAGAGGCGTGCTAGGATTTCGGACTGCGCAGGTGCTTGCTTATATAGGGTTTGGGGTGCCGACGATGACATCACGGATGACGTTCCTGGAATAGCCTTTCGTTCCGATCCATGATGCTGCGCGAGACCAAAGACATTTCCTATTCCGCTGCAGTCGATGATCCTCTCCGCCGATGGGACTTGTACCAGCACGCCGACGACACCGCAGAGTCTGGCAAGCCTCTGATATGTTTTATCCATGGAGGAGCATGGAGATCGTATGTTTTATCTCTCTCAGAAAATTCCCGCAGCAGGCAGGCACTGACAAACTGCAGTGAGGACAAGGCAGATCACGCCGACTTGGCACGCAGGCTGGCTCAGATTACGCTCTGCCCCGTCGCTGTGCCCAATTACAGGCTGACCCCAAGCAATCCGCCCCCAGGCATCCCTGTCTTCAGGCATCCAGGCCATGCTCAAGACATTCTCGACTTCCTCGCCTTCATTCTCGCGTCGCCCTTGGTCTCGTCCAAACGCTTCGTTCTCATTGGCCATTCCTGCAGCGCCCATATGCTGGCTTCGATATTTTTAGACTCCTCAGAAGTCACCCCTTCCCTCACCCCGTCTAAAGCCATCCTCGAGGCAGTAGACGCTATCATCATGTCCGAGGGGATATACGACATCCCCCTCCTCCTGGAAAGCTTCCCCAAGTACCACGAATGGTTCATCGCAAACACCTTTGGGCAAACAGACGACTATAGCCCTTTCTCAACCACAGCCATCGCCCTGCGATCCCATCACATCCGCTGGTTTCTCATCCATTCAAAGGGCGACACCCTCGTCGACGAGCTGCAGAGTCGCACCATGTATGAACGCCTGTGCCATCTCCTCGGAGACTCATCGTCCACCCACGTATCCAAGAACTTTGACCAGTTGACCGGCGAGCACAACGATATTTTCAAGGGCGCAGATTACGTGCAGATATTGGCTGATTATATTACTCCTTATCTATAAGACTATACTGTGCGTAACGAGACGGCCTGCTAATCCGGCGGTAATTAACCTTCGTCTAAACACCCCCAATGTCCGCGAAGGCTTTCTCGAGGTAAAGGGCTCCAGATTCACAATCCTTTAGCGTGCTATACAACGGCGCAGGCATCAACCGGATAACGTCAGGTTCGCGTTTGTCCCCAATAACACCGTGACCATTTAGGCTCTTGAAGACCTGCCGCATGACCTCCGATCCTTGAGGTAAAAAGAGGAGCGATAGTTGCGATCCACGGGATTCAGGATCCTCTGGTGTGATGATGGTGAAGCCAGGCCGTCCATCGGATGGGTATTTCACGGCGTCATTCAGAGGAACAAAGTACTGGGATTGTTTAAGTAGCTTCTCCAAAGCACCTGTCAACTGAATGGAACGTTTGCGAATAGGTCCTAGCATGCCAGCTTTCTGGAACACCTGAAGCGAACCTAGGAGGGACGCGATCGTCAGGGCCGACGGGTTTGACTGCTGGAAGCCTTGAGCACCGGGAATGGGACTGAACGTCGGCGGCATAGCGAATCGTGTATTCAATTCATGGCCCCACCAACCTGCTAGTCTAACGGAATGTTAACGCCACGACACAAACGCCGTCGAAATGAAGGATACTGACTTGGGGGCCTCGGATTCGTTCCATTTCTCATGCATGAATAATCCAGCAATACCTCCAGGACCCGAATTAAGATATTTGTAAGTGCACCAGACGGCAAAATCGACGTCCCAGTCATGTAGCGATAAAGGCACGTTCCCAACTGCATGCGCGAGATCCCAACCGCAGATACAGCCCTGATCGAGTACGAGTGAATAAAATAATCAGAAGACTTGCATGGATGCTATACCGCAGTACTTACTTGCTTCTTTGCTTCCGTGGTTATTTCCTTCATTGGGAAACATTGTCCAGTATAGTATTGAATTCCGCTGAAGAGAACCAATGCAATGGAGGGTCCCTCCTTCTGCAAGGTTGCGATTATATCTTCAATCCGAAGAGCAAACTCCCCGTCGCGTGGGGCGACCTCGATGATAGCGTCTCGTGGGTCAAAGCCGTGAAGTCGAACCTGGGAAGCGAAGGCATACTAACGGCATCCTGTCAGCCAGGCCAACGATAGGATGAGAAGGACTTACCTGGTCTGAAGGAAATGCCTTGGCTTCGCACAGAATTTTGAATCTAGTCGCCGTGGGTTTATAGAAGCTTGTCATCATGAGGTGTAGGTTGGCCGTCAATGTACCCATGCATGCTACCTCTCCCTCCTTGGCCCCTGACGGTCAGAGAGAGATTATAAGTTCCGGCCGACGGCAAGTATGAATGGAAAAGGACAAGAGAAAAGGCATCGTTCTCAGCTGCCTTGGATGATCTACTCACCTACTACTTCCGCAAGCAGGGGATGGACGGCATCTGTGATTTTAGTCCAAGGCCGTCCGTAGGGGTGGTTGAAGTGACCCTCGACCGCACTGGTAATGTCCGCCGATGAGAAGGGATGAGCCTCGACGCTATTGCATGCATGCAACTTACCGATGGCGCCACGCGTCAAGCTCTTCACGAACTAGCCTTTCTGAGGACTTGGAGATGGGACCCAGGGAGTTACCGCAGAGATAGGTGCATGGAAGACCTATCCTTCCGATTGACTCAGCCTTCCATGCATGAGGTATAGATTTGGAAAGGAAGGTACATACCAGGATCTGGATGGTTGACGCCACCTACGTCTGCATTGGAGGGTAGGAGGAACTCGTCGCTGAGGGGGGTGTAAAGTTCGTTGGCGGCCATAGTGGTTTGAGATGAAAGAGGAGAATGAGAAATGATACTGACATCGCAAGCTAAGAGCAGGTGGATATTATTAGATCCGCGTAAATCGTGAAATCGTGATTTCCCTAACACCAAATGGAATAGGGGCTGGTCGGGACTCTCCCTAACCCAATCCGGATGGCGAAAGCAACTTTCAACCCGATTCCATGCCAAATGACTAAGATGCATGCAAAACCGGCACATCGATAACGTCTTCCTTCCACCACCTCATCATCAGTCATGTCCACCAGACAACGCGTCGCCGTTGTCGTTGGCGCAGGCCCAGTCGGGTGTCTCGCCGCCATCGCCTTGGCCCACCGGGGATGGTCTGTGCGTCTCTACGAAGGGCGGCCAGGTACGTTTCAAGATCCTCCCAGGTTACGTCTTCGTTTGCTCCGAAAATGACCAGGGTCTTGTACAGACATGCGCCTCCCATCCTCGAAGGCGGTTACTCAACAAAGATCCATTAATCTTGCGATTTCTTCACGCGGGATATTGGCCCTAGAAACCATCAGCCTGCCCGCTGCCCAACACCTTTTGCAGGCTGTAATACCAATGAAAGGCCGGATGATTCATCACATGAGCGGCAAGCAAGAAAGTCAATTATATGACAAAGATGGACAGGTCTTTATCATGTTCACCCATCATAGCAACTGCGTCTAATCATACCCCAATTTACGGCTCCAGTGCATCAACTCCATAGATCGCGCGCTACTCAATGAAAGTCTACTTCAGGAAGCTGCCTCTACGAAGAATATTCGGATATTCTTCGAACACAAGGTTCAGGGTATTGACTTTGATAGGAAAGTCATCAATGTTCGTAACACGCACCTCGGCCAAGATCTATCCGATACTTTCGACTTGATCATTGGTGCTGACGGCTGCTATTCTGTTGTTCGGAGGCAAATGATGAGAGTAGTAAGGTAGGTACAACCTATCAAGAAGGATTCCCCATAACCAGACGGACGGCTCACCTCATGCGTTCTTTTCATAGGATGAATTACCAACAGGAATACATTCGCGACGAGTATAAGGAGTTAAAAATGCAGCCAGGCCAGGACGAACACGGCAATCCCACCTTCCTCATAGATCCTAATCATCTTCATATATGGCCACGCCATTCCTTCATGCTTATAGCCCTTCCAAACCAGGTGTGCTGGTTCCTTCATTCACGAGCTTAATAAATTGATGCTAACTCAGATTCAAGGATAAAACATTTACCTGCACACTCTTCGCTCCCAGTTCGGAATTTGACCGTCTCCAATCGCCCGAAGCCATTTTATCTTGGTTCAGAACTAATTTTCCGGACGCCCTCAAGTTGATTGGTGAAAAATCGCTCATCGAAGATTTCCTGAGAAATCCAAGGAGTCCTCTTATATGTACAAAGGTATCAACGTTATTGCGCGTTCAGTTCCTGAGATCTTATTGACCAATCACCGTCTTAGTCTCGCCCATACCACTACAAAGACTGTGCGATCCTTCTGGGAGATGCGGCGCATGCCATGGTTCCATTTTACGGCCAAGGACTGAATTGCGGTCTTGAAGATGTTCGGGTTTTCGATAGTCTTTTCCATGAGGAGGGAGTACTCTCAACTACGACATCTTCACCCTTATTGTCAGATGTCACGGACCCAAATCTTCAGCGTGTCCTTGATCGTTATTCTGAGAACAGGCACGAGGATCTAATTGCCATCTGTGATCTCGCCATGGACAACTAGTGGGTTCTTTCCCACCTGCAGGTAGCCCTCTCCTTGACCGCGTTTTTTGTTCCCTAGTGCCGAGATGCGACATAACGTTGTCACCCCCATGTATGCCATACGAAAGACGTTGGATACCCTCCTCTATTCTTTGACTTCTCGTCGGCCCGTTGCTACAAGGTCCTTCGTTCAGGCTCTGTCCCGTGCGCCATTTTTGTCTGGAGAACCAACGGGATGGATACCTCTTTACACCATGGTGACCTTCCGTCCAGAAATCAGCTATGCGACGGCTCGAAGGAAGGCTATCCATCAAGCTCGTGTGGTGGGATACCTTACCTCGATTGGGGCGGCCGTCTGTGTCATTGGGGGTGTTTATCTCACCAGGTTATTGTATAGTGCCCTCCATCATGGATGACTGTTGTCGACCAACCATCGTTAACCCAGTCCTCCGTCATGTTTCTCACACAGCAGCCATAGGTCTTGCGTCTTCTATTGCGTACATCTATACCTTATATATGTGTACTATGCTTCGTCATGGGAACAACACAGTTTACGCAAAGCCATCAGTATTGGAATCAACAGGGTGAAAGCTTGAGAGGAATAATACATATACTCGCTTCTGTTCTAGTCAGTAACATGTTCATATGTACACATAAATACGAGAGGGGAGGGTGGAACATGAGCAAAGGTATCCTAAAGCCTACACTGATATCTAGTCCATCACGAGGGTAACAAGAACCAAGAAGATATATGGAGAAGAGGGAAACGAAGGGGGCTGGGGTTATAATCGTGTCGGTCGTAAGGTGAAAACATGAGAACCATATGAATATATCGAGAGATAAGAGAGATGTAGGGGATGGCGGATGGCGTATGGGCTATCCTACGCGGTGGAAGGGGGGCGGAGAGATGGAATGCTGTTTGGCACGATTTATTTATGCTTTCTTCGGCGGTCGACCTCTCCTCTTCTTCGCTGGTTCTGAAGCATCTCCATTAGACGCTTCACCACTGGTGCTTGCTTCTGGCTTGGGATTCTTGGGAGGCCGTCCCCGCTTTCGTTTGGGAGGGCGTTCCTCACCATCGTCCTCTGGCCGCTCCTGTTATGATGGACACACGCGAACGGTGACATGTGAGTATGAGATTGGCGCGACAGGGGGTATCACGGAAGCAATGAGGACGTACCTTTCGTGGCCTACCACGCTTCTTCTTCGGTGCTGGTACTGTGGGACCCGCCTCAGCCTCGGCCAACAGAGTTTTCTTGTTTTTGCTGCCTTTTGGCCGTCCTCGACCCCGTTTTGCCTTTACTTCAGTCGAGGAGGGGCCGCCTAGAAACAGGAGATCACGTCAACCGTCTGGGAGGAGGGGCCTGTGGGCCGTTGGTCGATCGCATACGGAATATGCGCGATCAGCTCACCTTCCTCCGTGTCGTCTGCTGTCTGTGGATCCAACTCGTCCTTGTTGTCTGCAGGGTCATCCTGGGTGTCTCTTGGGGAGGCGGACATGGGGAAGGGGGACGGGGGACGGGGAGGACGGGAGTGGAAGGAGGCGCGTCAAGGGAGCAGCAGGTTCAAGGAAGAGGGGGAAAGTGAGGGAAAGTCAGCGTGGGCGGGCTTTATTCAATAATCCTCACTGCCGGATATAGAATGCAGAATCCATCTCTTTATATTATTATTATTATCTCCTCTGCAATCTTCCTGTTCGTACACTTTTTACCCCTGATATTTGGGGGACCTGTGTACGTAACTAATTGGCTGGGGAAATTTACCTGCGTTTCCTGCCTCCAATCCACCGCCTGTTATAGCAATAGCAATCTTTCCAACGTAACTTTCCATTCGGATAATTGTTATTTATTCATATACACATCCCCGCCGATGCAACCTTCCTTGACCATGCCACAAACATTGCCAAATCAACAAATAGGGGCTGAGACGTGTCGAGGCCGCGCGCTAACCACCGACGACCACCTTCGACACGACCACCACGACCACGACAATGCGCGACAGTCTGCTCATTGCTCTGCTCGCCGCCTCTGTCCACACCGCTACCTCACGCATCCTCCATTCCCTGCCCGAGGATCCCTATGCTTTCCCCAAATACCGCGTCGCGTTCCTAAATGCCTTGCCCGTCCTAAACGACACAGCCCAGCGATGGCTCAGAGATGGTCTTCGTGGAGGAGAGTCAGAGTTCCTGGACAAGGATTGGGACCAACGGCATACTCCGGATACATCTACTCTCCCAAGGGAGATCGGCGCTGCTGACACCCTAGAAGAATCTACAATGTCTCATGTTCGTCACATTTCCTCTCTCCCCCTCCAGGCGTTTAGCACATTTCTTAATTTATTGTCAGCCAGATACGAGGTCCGAACCTTCTTACTCCCTTGAGCACATGAAAATCGGACCGCGAGACTCGTACATCTGCTATATACCGAAACCTCTGGACATACCGCCTACCGCTGAAGATTCGGACGAAATTGACTCCGGCGTCGTCACATTACGCAGCTGGAGTCTCTTGCAACCTTTACTCGGAACTTGCCTTTATGTATGCCATGTACTACACTCTACTTCCCCCCAAATACTAATTGTGAGCATATTTGGTAGCACCGTCAAGGCTGGTTCACGTATTCTTATTGTCACAACAAAGAGATCCGCCAATTTAAAGAGCTCATACAGGCTCAACCTCATGTATCAGGTAATTGTTGTCCTCTTGAGATACGATATGCCATTCTTGCTCCTTGTTCCTTCTATATTACACCTACAACTGACATCCTTTCTCACAATGCCTTCTCGCGAGTCCCCTCTTCTACCTTCAATTATAATTGGTGCGGGCACGTTCCCAGGAACTGGCTGTCATATGTCTTCCTCGGGGTTATTCATTCTATATTCTTTCATTCATAACTACCCCCAGCGCGTCCCTCCGAGCCATGCTGTCCTCTCACCCATACCCTCGCCACATGTTCATCCGTCCCATATTTTCTAGAGTGCTGATTTGCTTGGAACCAATGTTTAGGCAGCTACAAGCCAGAAGAAGACCCAGACGTAACCTTAAATTTATTTTCCACCGCTAGAAATTTTTCTGATCAGTAGCTTTTCATTAGTGGGAAGCTTATACCTTAGGAAAGGCCCCCGCCACTCCAGAACCCGGTGCTGATCTAACGGTCGCAGAGCAGAACGCTATTGCTGCCAATTTCGAACTGGCCAAGGGGGCTGGATCCCGCTACCTTGTCCAGAAATGGAGCGATGGCACGTTCTGCGAGCAAACAGGTAAACCCCGAGAGGTTGAAGTACAAGTTAGTGGTTAATCTTGATTATTCCGTCACCCTTATACAATTCTCCCGCTTCAGTTCCATTGCTCTATGACCATGACGGACACGATTCTCTTTGTCAAAGAGACGAAGACATGCTCCTACGTACTTGTCATCAACACACCCCGCCTCTGTGGAGAGCCTGGCTTCCGGTCGCCTCGTGACAGTCGTTCGGAGGCAGTCATTCGTTGCCGATCGATAGTCGAAAACGACCGGGACGTCCCCGTTCTAGAGAACAAATATACGGAGAGCGAGTTTCCCTTCAAGATTCCCCGTAAGAGCAAGAGCATTCCTGCTCCCCCCGAAACACAGAAGCCATCCGACAAACAGGAGAAGAATCCTCCCCGAATGTCAGGTGAAAGGGTCGATGAAATGGTTCGTAAGGCGCTCCAGTCCTTTGCGGAGAATAAAGCCGCGGGCGTGGATGGAAACACGCCAGAGCCGCAAGTTGTTGTCAAACACACCGATGGGGACCACTATGTCGTCGAATTTCTGGACGAGATTTCATTGGATGACCTGCAAGAGGCCGAGTCCCATATAGATCGCCTGACAGACATCCTACGGGCAGCAGGGTTCGATATCCGAGACACGATTATCGACCATAAAGACGATTTGGACGGAGACGAGCAAGGCGATTCGACATCACATGGTCAAGCTTCCAAGAAGGCTCACCCCGACCTGCATCGAGATGAGCTATAGGTGAGCCATGCAACAGAGTGCATCTATCTTTCTCTCATAATTACGAGTAGATGATGTGATGATATATCAATTCATTGTATCTGCTTTCCAGTCAATAAATTGGCATAATTGCGATCCGATTGAGGGTGCGAGGATTCCATTCTGGCCGAATGGCCGGCTGGAATCCCCTTCGCCGTCTGATGCCTGATACTCCTTCGGTTAATTTCCCTCAACCTAGTCTCGGATTGACCCTTCCTGACGTGTCTACCTTGGCAGCGGCAGTGGGCTTTCCATCCGCCGCTCAGTCCAGCACCAAAGCCTCAACCTTGACCGTTAGGACACCCTACTGACGCCGAACCCGTCCGTGCGTTTAAGTTGTTTCCTCTCTCGCATATTGTGGTACTTGTGGGTATGTCGCGTCCAACCCATGGCTCAAAATACCTGCGGACGGTTCTAAGAAGATGAACATCGGCTAGGACATCGAGTATCTCCGTGTCATCTCGCAGCAAAACTGCCTAGTCCCATCTTCTCTTCGCACTTTTGGACAGTGATATCACTTTCCTCCTCCGAGCTGCCTTCTTAACACTTATAGTTCTCTTCTTCTCCGACAAGGCATCATATCGGAAATGCAAGCGTCCTCTATCCCATGCACACGGACATATCCCCATCTTTACAAGACCTTGCATACGAAGCATGCAGTCTTACCCCCGGGCGTGTATTTCCTCGGCCATCCGCACGGCTTCTTGAGGAACAATGTCAGGAACTATCTCACAACCAGCCTTACCTGGATATTCTTAGGGTTCGTCTTTTATAAAACCGCTTCCCAGAGGCTTCGACCTAATTGAAGCCCCCTTTCTTCTCTTTTTTCTTAACCGCGAAGCTTCTGTGGTCTCGGTCTTGTGTGTATACTTGACTTTGCGATAACATCAACATCAATCGTTTATCGCCACGCCCTTCGAATCGTGATCAGCGGTTTCAATTTCAATTCCTCAAGTTCCTGTTGAGAACGCACGTTTGGAGCATGTGAACAAGTGTGAGTGGTGAATGGTGAGGTGGCTGACTCGTTGTCCTGGAGGCTGCACACATACACATTTCCTGATCGGTGCCAACGGCGAATATACGACTCGCTTCGATCAACTGCGCCTCAGAAGAAGGGGGGATGGGGAAAGATGGGACCAAGTAGGAGCTGTGGTAGGAAGAAATAGACCAGATACTTCTAAGTAGGAAAGCTCCAATTGAGCCCGGACTCGGGTGTAAACCCATTCTCATCGTATGCGCAGCTTATAGCTATTTGGCAGCGGTTAAAGATTTTCCTGATCAATTTTCCAAAGCCGCGCTATCGATGATTTATCGATTTGTGCTCCCGCATCACCAGCAGCATCAGCCCGTTCGATGGTTTGAGGGTTTCACCGTGACTTTGCCCTGCCGGAAACGAGTTCAAAGCGGGCGAGCAGTCGCACATGGTACTTGTTTACTTAGCCGTTGACAACATGGATCAGCCGTGGACGGGACATTACACACACACACCCAGCGCAATTGGTAAAATTAAAAATATCATTCACGTATATTCCATCGAATTCTAAAGGAGGATGTATCTTCTTATTACATATAAATTCTTCCTAGATCCTAACTGCCGCCCTTGACAACAGCGCCGCGCCACTCAACGCCCGCCCAAGTTTACTTCCTGCTACTGGGAATCAAGCGACGAAAAACAACAACCCCAACCTATCTTCCTCCCATCTGATCGCGATTTATCCGGGTATAATTGCAAATTTATCGCCAATTCAATTTATGTAGGAAAACGTTATGTCCGCACATAAATATAAAATCATGTGTGCATCATAAAAATCACGACAGACGACATGAGGCCCATCATGGCGGTAAGAAAAAAAACTGGAAAAAGCCCTTGGGGTGTGTGGTACATATGACTGAGGCCGTTCGGGAAGTAAGTTCCTTGTGGAGCAGGGGGTGAGCCTTTTTTGACGTCAACGATGACGACTGTCCTCGCCGAAGTCCTTCAGGAATCATCAGAGCGAGACCAAGCACCAAGGGCACTGCACTAATCGTAATCACCCCTTCGTTCGCTCTTGGCTGAGCGATTATTGAATGATGTCGCAACGACTGACTACCAGAAGGTCGTGCGGAATTCGCCCGACCGGGAATCGAGGGGCTGACGAGTCTCGGGAAGCTGTGCACCGCAATCGGGTTCGCTCATCCCAGCCACATATATACTGCGGCCCCCCTAAGACTCTCGAAAAAAATCCCTCACCGACCGTTCCGAAGCGATCTCCCAACATACCATGGAGAAAGAAGCCAGCATCGAGGCGGCCCATGCGGCCTCCATGACTGCAGTGCTTGGCGGTGCTGTTTCTACCGCCCAGCCATCGGCATCTGCACAACTGCCATACGCCGTCGTTATACCCCAGCGGCGGCCAAAGCAGCGCGACAGAGGCTTCATCCGGGCGTACGCACCCGACCTGATGCGGTGTGGCATCGATCAGGCCACCTTTCTGTCCTTTCTCGACGGTTTCAACGCGACGATAGCATCGTCGCCGTGGGTGGGTGTCGTCGATCTTGCGGGCGGCGCCGTGGGCGCCATTCCAGCCTCGGTGACCGCCGTCGCTCCCATCACCGGGACTGCGATTCAGGTGGTGGCTGGCATTTACAAGGAGATTTCGGCGCGGCAAAAGCACGTCTCTTTCGTTTGTCTATGGTCCAAGGCTCCGTGAAAGGACTCGACTGACTTCTGGTGTTCCGCTTAGCCAAAATGCCTACCTCCAAAAGATGAACGATCAGCTGTTCAGGCCCCGCGGCCTGTACTGCCTGATCATGGCCTACAACACCAAGTCTTACAAAAACGTCTCGCAGCAGCAGCAGGATTCGACCACAGACTTCAGCGCCATGGTACCAGGAGCCTCTGATCTTCAGCAGCAGGGTACCAGGCACAATATCCGAAGCAATGATGGCGTTACCGGTGATGCAAACTTTCCGCCGTCTGCAGAGCTGGTCTTTCCCGATCCAAACGAGACTCTCCCTGACTCCGACGACTCCGATGGCAGCGACGACGACAGCGACAGAGAGGAGAGCAAAGCTGGTGGGAGTGGGAGCGGGTTCTTGGGCAAGCTTGGAAAGTTTGCGGCGGATATGAATGCGAAGAGGGACATCAGATCCCAAGTAAAATATGTGAGCTGGTATTCCCCAGGCCACATGTGGCCACACTGCATTTGTGGCTGCAGTAGTCCTGACCTCTCTTACCACCCGACAGCAAAAGAAGAACCCCACAAGCGGTATCAACACTCTAATGGATCCCAAGGCCAAGCTTAGTGAAAAAGACCTGCGAAAGCAAGAGAAGAGGGAAGCCAAGCAAGAACGCAAACGAGACAAAGCAGAGCGCAAAGCAGAGAAGCGGCAACGCAAACATCCCGACAGAAGCCCGAAAAAGCCCAAGGTCAAGGTGGTACGTGGATGGGACTGAGTATTCAAGACAAAAAGACTGACAATTACCAAACAGGGCATCCTGTACCTGATGATCGTCAACATGCCCTCGGGCAGCGACATGAATAATGCGCAGAGGCTGGTGGGGGACAGCATGGGTGACGTGTGATGAAATGACGCGAGAAAGCCCTCATCGTAACCAGGTCTCCGTTACTCTCCTCGCCCGAAGCCTTTAAGGAATCATCAAAGCGAATTTTTATCGAGACCAAGCACCAAGCACACTACTTGCATGGCACTAATCGTAATCACCCCTTCGTTCGCTCTTGGCTGATCATTGGATCAACGTCAAACCTCCACGAATGGATTTGGAACCGCAACAGCTTGGTTTACTCGCTTCATCAAAAGTTCTTGGCTCCGCAAGCCTCTTCTCTAGCAAGAAACCCACATCAAGACCTTCAAGAACACCCAGCGCGTGTCCATAGATAGTTAACCTAGCACACTAAGCTTTTCCGTGTAGCTCTTAGTGCGTAATCCAAGCAAGTTTGGCATTTCTCTTCCACACCTAACCCAGCCCATGGGTACCCGCAACCATCCATGATGCATAACTATAACCATGTGAAGAACGCCAACCTTGAACCTATGCACCAGAGAGTTCGTTCCCTCGGAACTCCTCACAGCTCCCTCAAGCATCGATAGCGCCACCTAACTTCCACTTCCTGCGAAGAAACGCATCTCACCAAACGCATCATCCATCACCCATCACCCACCGCACATCCAACCATCCAACGTCAAACACTCACCAAAAAAACCACACCTTATATCCGCACGAGTGTGAAGCCGAGCAAACAATATAAATAGATATGAGCAGTCAAAGTCCTCCGGCATTTACATCGAGTATACATATCCATGAGTTTTTAATCCGTATAGTGAATTTTTATGGTAAGATACAAGTTTAACATGAACATGAAAGAGAAAAAGAAAATGCTGTATCTATGGGGTGGGGGAGGGATGGAGGGATCATGGACCAAGCGTTACGAACGACGCGACGCATGGTGGTGATAGGTAAGAGAGACTTCGCGTCAACGGACGGAAAAAAGGAAGCTTATAAACATAGAAAGTCAGAAGAAACGTTAAGGGTGGAAGTAAAGTATATAAAAAAAACGAAACGAACGCTGCAGCATAGAAAGGGGGAATGAACATGAACAGGTGGTACAGATGGAGGATGGTTCGTGCAGCGCATATATGTATAGAGCTTTTCGCAAGTCCTTCTCGATGCCTTAGATCCGCATAAAAAATCGTAAGAAGGGGAACGGGGGGAATAGGTAAGGTAGGGATATCAGGCAACCATAATCCATAGTCCGCACGAAAAAGGCGAGTCCCATTTTGTTATAGGATATAGGAATGGAGGAGGAGAAGGAGGGAAGGAAAAGAGTCTCATAATGCAGCAAGGAAATAAAAAAAAGATGACAAGGATCTACATTAGAAAACGCGTCCGTTTTCTCCCACGCTGTCGATCAAAAAGTCATTCTGATTGGTTGATCATTGAAATAATATGATTGGCTGTCCCATGTTTGTCCCACGTGGTACAACACAACAAAGCCGAATGCGGTTCTGCACAAGTTCTGCCAAAGTTCTGCACGAAGCGTTGACGAAGCGTCGACTCTTTTCAGTTTTCCCTCCAGCCCTCAGTTTATCCCCACATGCATGAAGAAGCCTTTATTATCGGAGGAAAGTAGGGATGAAGGTGCATTGAACATTGTGTACCCGGAGATATTTTCATATGCCGTTTATTTGCCTTTCCTTTTATATCTATTGACTGTGGGAAGCATTAATCTTTAGCCAAGCCCGCTTTGCGATGACTGTGAGACTATTCTACTTACCGTGGGATAATAGAACTTAGCAGAATCGACAGCACGTTTGGCACCCTGCTCGAATGTTCTCCAACTCTCATTTCATTTCCAGAAGACTCGCCAACAGCCTTCTTGGCTCTGACCGCCATGTATAAATGAAAACACAATCCAACACTGCAGTCTGTCACCCCCAGCCTGCTCAACTCAACTGAACTCTTATTCCTTTGTTATCATGTCTACCAAGATCAGTGGCATCGCCGTTTTGCCCAACCCCCGCTCCGTCGACGACAATCGCGATACTTTCTTTGATGCCAACTTCTGGCTGACCCAGGACACTCAAATTCTCGCACTCCTCCACTACTACAACGCAGACAACTATGAATTTCCCCCCGAAATGACGTGTTTCGTCGAGGCCGTTCCCACGCAAGACCAGCAGCTCGGGGAAGGAGAACATATTAGCGAAAGGGAACCTTGCAAATGGAAGCGACTCTGCGGGGTTTTCCAGTGACTGAACTTTCTTGTCGCAATCTTGTCGTGTAAATATTTATCTGTATTTATTATATATATATTTGAGTTTGGGATTGTCTTTTCCCGTGCGTAGCACGGGTCAACTGCTAGTCACTTCTAACGCTAGAAAAACCTCCTTTTAGGCTTCGCATCCACTTCCACCTGGATATGGACGTGATTGGGCTGCACATCCGTCCGCGAGCAAGGGACGATGCTCTTGAGCCATTCATCTCCATCATCTTCTTCTTCGGGCGTGCAATCATGGTCTTGGCAATGTCCACCAGGTGGCGTTTCGATTCCGCTTCCCAAGCCAGTCTTGTGGTTACGACAGCCGCAGAGTAAGAAACTGGTCTTGCCCTTGCCCTTGAGCAGGTCTGTCAGGGTGCAACGTGCGCTCGGCTCGACGAAGAGCATGCGTCGCAGAGCCGGTCGGGACTCGCGTGGGAGCAGACGGAATATCGACTCGGCACCACCCCCATTGAACGTCGTGACACTATCGCTGCGTTGACGCCTGCGAGGCGTCGACTTGGGCTTCTGTTCTTCCACAGGTGGTCTAGTAGCCGAGGTAGTTGCCGTGGGTGTAGTCTCGCGCGGAAGCGATTCTAGCTGCGCGTCAGATGGGACAGGGAAAGGCTTGGCCTCCGATAAGTCGACGCCAGCCGCAGGGAGGTTATCTGGTAGTGAGACAGCCGAGGCTACAGCGACGGTGGCGACCGTGACACGCGGGGTAGGCAGGTCATCGAGATTATCACTGATGGTACCGTTTTCGCCCGTGGATGAGCCCGATTCTGAGGTCACGCGTACGATAGGATATATCCGGGAAATACGATGGCCTTCTATGAGGGGAGAGGGAGCGAGAGGGAGAGACTCGGTGGAGTTGCCTGGCCGGGCGAACTTGAGGACGGAGGGGTCCATGTCAGTGGGGCTTTCGGAGATCTGGAGGGCTCCGACATTTGCGTCGTTGATACTGCTGCCCAAAATAGGAAGGGTTGCGGTGCTTTGAGTGGGACGGACTATTTGGAGAGATTGCCGGACACGTTGCTTGCGCAGCTCATCCGCAGTGAGTAATTTGTGCGAAGTCGAATGTGATCGCGACGGAGGGTCTGTGATTGCCGTAGACGCGGTATCTCGACCTGAGGACGATGAAGTAAGGATAGAAGTTGTTTCTGAGGACGTGCTGTTGTCCGTACTAAAAGCCTCTGCGTCCTCTGCAGCTGGGACCGACGAGGTAGGAAGGGGTGGGATTGGCAAGGGTGGCAGGGGTGGTGGCGCGGAAGTAGATGAGGAGGAGGACTGACGGTGGACAGGAGGTGCAGGGGATTTGTCACGTCTTCGGGGCGGAGGTTTGACCGACAAGTCTGGGTGTGCGTTGACAAATGCCCGGAAGCTGGGATCGGTCTTCGGGTCAGGAATCTTCCAGGGGAAACGGCGCAGCGTCATGCAGAGGAAAATGATGGCGACACTCCAGACATCCGTTTTCCTGGGGTCGTACGAGTCCTGCGAGATGACTTCGGGCGCGAGATAAGGATCGCTGCCGACAATGCCGGTGGCTGGCTGCTGGGCCTTGCCAGGATAGTGGAAGACAGTGGCGGTGCCGAAATCAATGAGTTTGACGACGTTGTCCGAGGTCATGACGCAGTTGTCGAGCTTGAGATCTCTGTGGGCCAGGCCTATTTCGTGCAGATACTCGACGCCATCGCAGATCTGGCGGAAGACACAGTATATTTCTGGACGACACATTTTGCCCGACATGACGACGCTAAAAAGGTCGTATGGGGCATACTCCATGACCTGGAGGAAGATGCAGGGATTAAATTGGAGAGGGGGAAAAGGGAAGAGAGTTAGTGTGAAAAGGGATTTGTAGGAGGAAGGGATTATGAGCCAACCTCGTAGTAGTGGCCATGATCAGAAACGATGTCGACGGTCTCTATGATGTTGGCGTGCTTGAGGGTCGAGCCCACGCAGAACTCTGCCGTCACCTTCTTCTGATACTCCTTCTCGCTCTCGTTCGCTCGCTTTGCCCTAAACTCCTTGACGGCGAAGATGGAGCCTCCGTTCTTTGTGCTGGCCTGGATAAGACGTACAGTGCCGCCTGCACCGCTGCCGAGGACGCGGCCCCACTTGCCGTACTTTTTGGTGAGATGGGCCTGGGTAGCGTCGCGGAGGGAGGCTATTGAATGGGAAGGTGTGTTTGCACCGGTCGAGCGCACAGACCGCTTGCGATGGGAGGCGGTGAGGGTAGAGAAGTTGTTATCTGGCGGAGAGTGCTGGTGCGTTGGCGAGTGTGCCGTCGTGGGGGAGTGCGAGGACGACGGGGACGACGGTGAGCGGGGCTTTGAGGGGCTGGCATCTGATGCGGCCGGGGACTTTGTCTGCTGCTGCTTTGGGCGGCGGGGGAGAGAGAGCTTGCGTTCGCGTGTGTGGTTCTTTGGGATGGAGTCTGTGGGTGGGTGATGCTGTGCTGCTGGGGGGATGTGGTTGTTGAGGAAGCGCTTGAGGTCGTTGAGGGGGCTTGTCTTTGCGCCTGGCGTGGGCGGGGCTGGATGGAGGATAGAGTGAGGCATTTGCGATGGTTGCTTTGGGGGGAGTCCGAAAGGTCAAGACAGATTACACTCGGCCATTTTATTATTATATTTTATTTACGCAAGTAGCAACGTCTTGACTCTCCCACGGTCCTTGGCTCCCATGTGTCGTCCACTAGCGCTCAGACACCGCGGGCAAAGCAAATGTCACTTCAACTTCAAGTGACATAAGGTCACCTCGTCCGCCCTTTGAAAACCACCCTTTGTTTGCAATGACTCACTTTGGCTTACTAAACGAAAGGGGCTCTATCCACATGGGCATGCCAACTCCACGACAACAGACTGGCTGCAAAGCCGAAGCCGTCGTCGTTCGTATACCCCCCTTATATATATCATATATGTAGGAGGTGCCAACGCAACGATGAATGCAGAGTTTATAATCTAGGCCATTCATCGTTGCGCGTGCAAAATCAAGCTCTTTGTCCAAAGGAGAGAAGATGGATGATGAGCTAATTCCCAGCTGGTCATCAAACAAAGCGAAGCAGGCGAGGTGACCTTATGTCACTTGAAGTTGAAGTGACATTTGCTTTGCCCGCGGTGAGACCACCCCACCCTCCGATCCCCTCCATCGGCTTCCCGGCACCATCGGTCACTCACCCCACACTTGGCCCATCGGTCCTTCAAGCCCTCGGCCCGAACAACCATCAAACCAGCTGCCGTCCGTTTCCAATAATCGCCTTTCACACAGTCCTGACACCGTCCATCCACGCAAAAACTTCAAAATAGATAAGCCACCTCCTGACTCTCGCCACTAATCTATCCAACTACCAACCCTGCCTTTCCCCGCATTTTCCAGACTAACTCACCATCGTCCCTATCCCATCTCTGCACAATCTCCTGCGCATCTCGCCCACATCACCCTTGGTCCTCAGCGTCACGTTTCCGCTTCATCTCCCGAGAGACTTTGTGTTGCGCCGACTCGTGCTTGGCCAACTCCACAGGCACCTTCGACACTGGGCTTTTTGATATTTCTAAACAGTAGCACAGAGTAAATAAGGAAATCATTTCGCCCGAACACTTGAGAGTTTCAGGAACACATACCTTGCTTCAGGTCGTACCTAGATCAGAAACAACCATATGAGCACATCCGATAAGCACACAATCCAAAACAAAGACACAACGTACATGACCTCATCGTCATCGTTTGTCAAAAACGTGATCGCTGTTCCCAATTTACCAGCACGTCCCGTACGACCTGCATGGGGAAGCACGTCAAGTGGCGTGCACAATAATAATCAAAGAATGCTTGGGACGCACCGATACGATGAACATATGCCTCAATAGTCCCTGCCATCTGAAAGTTGATCACCAAACTAACATCCTGCACATCGATACCACGGCCAGCAAGATCCGTCGCCACCAGCACATCCGACTCTCCGCTGCGCAACGCCTGAAGTGACGCCTCACGTTGTTCTTGATTCTTACCAGAATGCAAAGTTGACGCGCTCCACTACACAAATCCACGAACGTGTCATCAACGAAAATCACAATCCCCAGCGAAAGGAGAACACATACCCCTGCACGGGATAAATCCTTCGCAACCATATCCGCCGTCTTCTTCTGGTTGACAAACACAATAATGGGAGCCGCGAATTGACCGCTGTTGAGGATCTCAAGTAGCCGCTGCCTAAAACCCTAAACCGTTAGCATGTATTACCAAGAGCAAAAATCAAGACGCACTTTTTCTTCTCATCTCCATTGACAAACTCAACACACTGCTCCACCGTATCGACCGCACGACCCGCCTCGCCAATGGTAATCACAGCAGGTCGCTTAAGATACTTGCGTGCCAAGCGTTCCACAGCAGGCGGCATCGTCGCAGAGAAAAGCGTCGTAACACGCGTGCGTCCCTTCTTCACAACCGTCTCCCCATCCACATCCATCTGTTCACCCGTATCCTCCCCTTGCATCGTCTCAGTCGGCAATGCATCCAAAATGAACGTCAGATCCGCTTCGAATCCCAAATGCACCATCCGATCCGCTTCGTCCATAACAACATATCGGCATTGCGACAACACGAGAACATGTCTCTCAATGACGTCCTTCAACCGTCCAGGGGTCGCGATGACAATCTCAGCACCTTCTCGTAGGTTAAACTGTTGTTCTTCCACCGCGCGCTATATAAAAACCCCAAACGGAAACAGAAACACAGAAGCATCAGGGACACACGCCAAGGTAGACGAAGAAAGAGAAGCATCTGACTGACCCCACCAACGATAGAAACACAGTGATAGCCAAGGGGCGTGGCAAACTTCTTGGTTTCGCTCTCAATTTGCTGGGCGAGTTCACGAGTCGGTGCTAAGATGAGGGCGAATGGGCCTAGATGGCGGTTGTCGTCTGCGAGCGGAGGGAGATGAGAAATGAAGGTGAGCATGGGGATCACAAACGCCGCCGTCTTTCCGGAACCTTGTGACCACAAAGACATCGATCAGTATTAGCATTACGCAGTATTTTTGGGGAAAGAGACAGAATGGGGAGAACGAGATAATGGTAATTACTCACCTGTTTCTGCAATTCCAATAATATCCCGGTTCTGCAGACCGATTGGAATGGCTTGACGTTGGATAGGCGAGGGCTCTTTGTAACCGATCTTTTCGATGCATTCCAAGATCGTCGAGGGTATGCTTGATTCCGCCCACGAACGGAGGGGATGGGGTATTTGACCGCCTAGACAGATACACAATGAGTCAGGCAACCGAAGGAGCGCATGGATGACATACCCCGAGCAGATATACTGAAGTCCTCTCTAAAGATACGCCAGTCACGTTCTTTCATTTCTTCTAACGGTTTCTCCGTCCAATGACGTTCGTCGATACCCTGTTTGGCTGCCTTCCGGCGTTCCATGGCATCAGCGAGATTAGCCGCAACACCATCTACTTTCCGCGGACCTGACCCGCCCCCGTCATCCATACCGGCAAGATGACCGCGACCAAACATCACTTGGGCTCCCTGCCTGTTACTCCCGACAGCGAGTAACGAGTCCTCTGCGAGTGTATCGTCTTGGGTGTCCCAGTCGAAAACGAACTTGCGATCGTTCATCTTGCGGATTTTGCGTTTCTTCTTGTCCACGCCTAGGTAGCGCGATCGGATGGAGGAGAGGTCTGTCTCTGTCATTGGAGGAACGAACGATGTCGAGGCGTCGGTGAGGGCGGTTTTGTTTGCAGGAAGGGGTGGGGGAGGCATAGAGTTGGGCGTTCCCGGAGCGGGTGAGCTAGATGAGGAAGAGGCGTTGGTGAGGGGGGCGGGTTTGCTTCTGTCTGCGCGAGGACCAGTGGGGACGTTTTGGTAACCATCCCGAGGCGTATTCGCCCCGCTCGATGGTTTGGAGTCACGATTGTCTCGGTCTCGTCGTCCGTGTCTTCCACCTCTGTCGCGATCACGCTCTGGGTGGGCATAACGCTCTTCATCTGTGTACCCCGGATAGGATGGTTAGTGGGGAGGGTATTGCTGGAGAAAGTGACTCACATCGGCCTCCTCCTCCTCCTCCGCTATATCGAGAGTTGTTCGCAGACATTTCTCTCCGCCTTAGTTCATTAGCATCCTTCTCCAACGCCTCACGGTCCTTCCTGGCCGCTTCATCCCTCTCTCGCTGTTCCTTGAGTTCTTGAGCACGCTTTGCGATAGCGAGCTTGGCGCGTTCTTCTTTAGACAGGAATTTGGGCTGGAAGAGCGTCAATATTTGCGTCAAAATAGTGAAATTTTGAATGGAATAATACCTTGCTGGCAGCTTCCTTCTCTTCGCGCTGCTTTTGAAGGAGACTTTCAATCGAAAGGGGTTCTGAACGCGTAGACATGGGTTGCTCAACTCACCCACACGGTGGAGTCTGTGAGAGAAGCGCTAGTGGATAAGCGCCCGGGACTTGGAAATATTTCGTTCGGTTCACAAGTTCACAGAGTTGTACTCGGCTAGATCTGAAGTGGATATGACGCGACTTTTGGACGACGAGGGTGATCTCACGGAAGAGGTATGACGGATCATCTACGCAGACACACGGATTGTAACTAATTGAGAGGCGATCAGGTTGTCGTATGCCTAAAGCACATTTTCGCGCAGTACTGTACAGCTCCGTCTTCACCAACAGAGGAGAAGGGATCGTTGCGTGTGCCTCCTGAAAATTCATACCTCACGAACGAGGGATTGGACGCGTGGGCTCGCGATACGAATGGTGCCCCGTTGTCGGACGAACAAAAAGAAGATTTGCAGATGTTGGATGTTACAGACGATGGGTATCTAACGTTGGTGCAAGTTGGACTGAGTAGATGTGGATTCTGGTGCTAACGACCGAGATCAGATTGTGCGGATTCCTAGAGGTATACCAATTGCAAACGTCGAATGATGAAGACGAGACGTGGAAAGATCTGGTAAGTACGCTTGACAGTGATATTCTCCTTTCGTGGAACCAACGAATTCTCCACAGGCAGCGCACGGATTTGACAAAACATTGACCAGAAGTAGATAGGCGTCGGTTGTTGTAGAAATAGAGAAATTTGAATAGGCGCCTGTCAAACCCCTCCTACCCAGGCGTCCATGAAGGCATTTCTGTCGCGGCTGCACATTGGCGGCGGCACAAAGGACAAGGAAAAGTTTCCGCCGCTGCGTACATGGCCGCCAGAAGAACCGCAGCGCCCAGCCTCCACGACCGCCTCGTATGCCTCCTTCAAGCCGCTGCCAGAGCTCCTGCCCACACAACTCGCAGACCAGTTTGCACCACGCCTCCTGCCCCTCCTCGACCAGCCAGAGCCATCCCCGACCCCGAGCCCCCTCCCTTCGTCCTCCGAGTCGCCCGTCCGCCCGCCGTCTCCGCCCACCACCGACCCCCAGCCCCCACGCAAACCGTCTCCACACAACCCATCAGACCCGCAGAAAAAGGTCGCCTTCATCTCGCCGCCTCCCACCCCGTCGCCGGCTGACCTCGATCGCTCCCTGCCTGACACTCCGCCAGTCACACAACCACCCGTCTCCCCGCTCAAAACAACTGTGACGCGTTTCCAGGCGATGCATGGCAAGGAGCCTCGAGGCTCGACTTCTACTTCTGGCCCATCTTCATCCAAGACAGACGTATCTTCGAATGCTACAAGTGTAACCGTCGTAAAAGCAACATCAACACGCGCAACCTCTCCCATTCCCTCCAAGAACCCACAAGACGGTCTCTCCATGCAGTCGCTACGTTCAGGGACGCCATATTCTCAAATGTCACAGACGAGTGGAAGCCGTATCCTAGCAGCCACGTCTTGGAGTGAGGTGATTGAGGACGACCTGGTATCAAATCTGGGCTCGAGGGAGCGTACACGGCAGGAGGTTCTGTTTGAGATTATCTCGAGTGAAGAAAGGTGCGCAATGCATCTATACTCTGTGTTCAACCATGCTAATTCAACTCGCAGATACGTCCAGGAACTCATAAAAATGAAGGAGACATTCATCGATCCCCTCCTCCATCCATTCTCCACAACAGCCACCACTCCCTTGTCCGCCTCGACTCCCAATCTCGATTACGATTACTACCGCTCAGAATCTCCTCTCGATTCCTCAGACAACCTCCCTCCCATTGCGGCACGATTCATGTCTCCCACACCCACACCAGGTCCCACCCCTTCGATACGGAACAAGGACACACCGAACATTGACGACGAGTCGATGGATACGGACGAAGAAGCCGAGGGAGATGACCGTGTAGGGAAACCTTACCACCCTCGATCGCCATATCGAGCGACAGCCACCAAGACGTCGACCAAGGCAGGTGGGACACTGCCCTTTCCTTCACGCTCTCATCACTCTCTTCCCCCGCCTGCACGCATGAACCCGAATGCTTCGACGCAATCTCTCGGACGACAGTCTACGCATGTGGAACGAGAACGAGAGCGGAACCACAGTCAAGGACAGTCCTCGAAACCGAGCACGACAAGCGGTCAGAAGCCTGGAATGCTGAAGAAGTTTAAAAGGAATCAGCAGTCGGTGGAGGATGTTTTCGGAGGTTCCATTGCACCGCATCAGTTACCGGAGGATCTGCGTGTGTGTTTGGAAGTGATCGATAATGGTGTCTTGGAAGGGCATAAGCGCCTGTCCGAGGCGTTGAAGAAGAGGTACGACGATCAGTTTCCGCTCGTGCGGTCACTCGCCGATGTATTTGTCGCCAATGTCAGTCGCTCTCTCCCCCTTCTCATTACATTGCTAATATTTCGTTAGTCGGATATATTTGGTGGCTATGGCCAGTATGTCCTTCACCTCGAACGCGCACTCGATCAAGTCGACAGCGCCCTCTCGAACGTCTCTGCGAAAAAGCCGAAAAAGCAAGATGCAGACGAATGGCAGCGCGTCTGCAAATTCCTGCAGAAGCTCGAAGAATCTGCCGCCGACAAGGGCGAGACTGGACTCGCGATAACGCTCTCGAAACCCTTCCAACGGCTGCTCAAATACCCGTTACTCTTCCAAAATCTACTGTACCACACGGATCCAAGTACGTATGAATACGAGAGTACGCTGCAGATGGTGGCGGAGGTAGAGTCAATCGTGAGGAGTATTGAGGACGAGAAGATACAGAAGGAGGAGAGGGATAAGACGCGCGACGTGTTTGCGCGTATTGAGGGGTTGGAGAAGGTCAAGCAGCTTGCGATGCCGAAACCTTCGAGGGTGCTCGTCGAAGAACGACCGTGTTTCCCGCCCACCGCCCAAACCTCACTGGGTGGTGGTGGTAGTGGCAAACCCTCGTCACCTCCACCTGTGAGTGCAGCAAAGGGAGTGAGAGGGAAATCATCGTTCAAGCGGTTGAGTGATGTTTTGTCGAGCAATACGAATGGGGTTGGTGGGAAGAAGGATTTGTGGTTGGTTGTTTTCAATGATGTTGTGTTGCAGTGTCAGAGGACGGGTACGACGTCGTTGCCGCTTGTGTCGGGGTCGAGTTCGAGGACGACGTCGATGCCGGAGCTTCAGGGGAGTAAAGGGAAGTATGGGACTGCTTCGAGGAGACATTCGCAGTTGAAGCCGAGGAATCTGTATAAGTTCTTGAAGGTGTGTTTGTTTAGTCTCTAGCTAAGGTTGGGATCGTGACTGGGTTTTTGTCTAGATCGAAACTTGGACTATTGGAGATGGTGTCCGTGAAGGCGTTGTTTCTATGGAAGAGTAAGTCAAAATCCTGCCTGTTTCTTGGGCTGCACTTTAACTTGCTCTTCAGCGTCGTTCGAACGCGAAGTCAGACTCACCACCATCAACCTCGAATAGTCCCTCTTCCAGACGACAACGAGGACGAAGGTGGTGATTCGGACGATTCTGATAAGAAGAGCAAGATGAGCTTTTCATATTGGGGCGCCGACCGAGTGACTGTCCAGAAACCCGTTATCAAACCTCGACACCCTGTCCACGCCGGCCGACGTGGAGCATCCAATTCACCTTCATATGGTCGAGAATCCTCCGCCAACGCGAAATTCGGTACGCGGTTGGTTTCCGATACATCTCCCACTGTGCGTGCCGCCAGTCGTCGGGCTGGTGCCACACCAACATCGACGACAAGACGTGCCGTAGCGGATGATAATATCAACTATGCGAAAGCGACTGTTACACGACCTGCGTGGGATGCCAGTACACGTTCCGCATTGACGACGCCGGTACCGAAACGAACGAGGAATACATCGCAGACGAGCTCGACGCCAAAGTTGACTGTGGTGAACAAACCGATTGCTTCGCCTGCTCCTTCGGAGGATTCTGGGGTAGGCCTATATCGCCAGATGATTGCTAATGATGGTCTTAATCGTATCTAAAGTCCTAGAACTCGTCAGACCACTCAGACACTCCATCCCTCCCTCCCTCACACACACACACGCATACACTTGTTTCGCTCGCTAGTTGATCGTGTTGCTATGCGCTCTTCCACGATTTATTACAGGTTCGGTTACCCGTAATAGCTATCACTCCAGGGGTATCTACTCCCCTACCTCTATTCATGCATGATTGTCTTTTTTTTCTTATATTTGTGCTTTACCTAGCTGCTCTGTTATGTGCTCTTTTCTCTTTCATCCAGCACCATACCTTGACACTCCCTCCCATTATTTATACCCTCATACCTCCAGGTAACTCGAGAGATCCAAACACTCATTCAATTCACTTCTACTAATTAGGATTAGGTCGCCTCCTCTTAAATTCCAGCTATTTACTATCATTCATCTAGTAGTTAGAATTCCAGTGTAACTCCCTTGGTCCCCCATGATTCGTTAGGTTGTGGATTCTGAATCAACGATTTCGTATGCGGAGTTGTGGATCTTGACGCTTCGGCCACTGGGATCGGCCGCACAACCCCAGTCACCACGGGGGATCCAGCTGTTGGATAAGGGGGAAGGAGGTTAGGAAACTTTGCATTTGGACGTAAAGTGTAAGTAGACATGAGGCGCACCGAACAGCAGTTTCTGCGGCTGCTTTGAGTGGGAATAAGTCTGAACCGCGGGTTAGTAAAGGAGGACGATATCGAGTGATGGGGACCTTACTATCGAAGACCTCGCGCAGATAATACGCCTCCTTGGTTTCAGGAGTCCCATCGGGCCAGCGTTGACTCGCCCCGGCCAGAGCTTCATCAGACACGACCGATGCGGCATAGTCTTTCATCCTGGAGACATACTTATCACACGTCTGATCATTGGATAGCACGTAGAGGAAAACTCACCCGTCTATCCAGGAATATCCCACACCGTCAGAGAATTGCTCCTTCTGTCGCCAGAGGATAGATCGGGGAAGGTAAGGCTAATACGGAATTAGCAAGTTACGTTTACCACTTGGTATGCGCAGTTATTGGGGGACTGTACCTTTCCGCCTGGTGAGCAATCGAAAGCTTTCCGCAGGATATACTAAGGGTCGAATTTAGTGTATGAATAGGAGATTGGGCGACTTGATTCATACCTTCTCCATGCGTGGGCAGCCGTCTTCGTCAAATTCTTGGTCGGCTCCTTTCGAAAACATCTTCTGGGCGGGATCTACATTCATTGCAACCTCCAAGAAGGCCTTGTCTAGGAAAGGGACCCTAGCTTCAAGTCCCCATGCCATCGTAGACCTGTGAGTCTCACAGTGAGTTAATCTCCGTGTGAGAATGGTGAGAGTATTCACTTGTTAGCACGGAGGCAGTCGGCGGTATGGAGGTTCTTGACACGTCGTACGCACTCCTCATGGAATGACTTGCTATCGGGAGCAGCATGGAAATACAGATAGCCTAGAAGGTGAGAATGAGGGATTAATGCGAAGCCGTTGAATGGAGGCTAAACCAAACGTGCCTCCCAAGATTTCGTCACTGCCTTCGCCACTGAGTACCATCTTCACACCCATAGCCTTTATTTTCCTGCTCAGCAGGTACATGGGTGTACTTGCACGGACCGTCGTTACGTCATAAGTTTCAAGGTGGTAAATCACATCGGGAATAGCATCCAACCCTTCTTGGACGGTGAACACATACTCATGGTGCACAGTGCCGAGATAGTGGGCGACCTTGCGCGCTGCTAAAAGATCGGGTGAATTCTCGAGGCCGATTGAAAATGAATGCAACTGCGGCCAAGAAGCTAGGGTAGCTTCCTCGGTGACAAGGTTCGGTTCAGGGGGAGTAGGGGGACCGCTGCGAGATTCCTGAAGTCTGCGTTTACGCGCTTCATATTGTGCCTGCGCCACTTTCTCCGTCTCTCGTGAAGCGATAGCCGCGATCAGACTGCTGTCCAATCCGCCACTGAGAAGGACACCATAGGGTACTTCAGACATCAGCCTCTTTCTCACTGCGGCTTCGAGGCTTTCACGTAATTCCTTGTAATCGACGGGTTTGGTGGGTATAGTCGGGTCTACTTCGGCATCGCCGTTCCACCACGTCGGACTGAAATACCGAACCGTGGTGTTATCTTGGCTGTCATAGACGTGGCCTGGAGGGAAAGAGATGATCTTGTCACATTCATCGACAAGGGCTTTCAGCTCTGAAGCAAAGTAGGTAGCTCCAGGTCGCTTCGAGCTCCAGCCTTGATAGAGGGTAGTGATGCCAATGGGGTCGCGTGCCGCAATGATTCTTGGCGGCGACACGGATTCGTCGAGCAAAACGAAGGAGAACATGCCATCGAGGAGGTTACAGAGGTCCTTATCATATTTCTTGTACTGAATTCTTGGTTAGGGCGATTGCATCGGAATTTGTGTCTGGGATGGATGTCACTCACGAGAGGGATTATAACCTCACAGTCCGAGTGAGTCTTGAACTTGTAACTAGGTCCAAGAGAAGCACGAAGCTTGACGTGGTTGTAAATTTCACCGTTGACGGCGAGGATGGTCTTTCCATCTTCGCTAACCAAGGGCTGAGCACCAGTGTCTGGCGACCATTCATGAGCAATGATACGAAAGAGAGTAGATAGTGAACGATACTACTCACCAACACCAACGATAGCTAGACGTTCATGGACCAGAGTACAGTTCTTGCCAACGAAGCACCCCGACCAATCCGGGCCTCTGTGACGAAGACGCTTGGACATCGCTATGAAGCGAGCCCGGTCTGCTGAAGGATTCTCAAGGCCATGAACTGCAAATATGCCACACATCTGCGAGCAGAAGAAGGTACGAAGGGGAGAAGTGAAGATGAAAAAAGAGGAGGGCCCCTGGCCAGCATATTGGAAAACAATTGAATCGAGTCACAAACATTTGATAAGATAATTCCTGAGATGAGATGATCTTTTCTGACGTAACCTCCGACGCCCACGTGTATGTAGTACGGACCTGCCTGCGGATTGACGGACACTTGACGCCAGCCTGAGTGGGGCGATTTCCATTCGCCCTTTCATCCTACTAGCAATAGGATGGATAGACTAGCAGCGGCTCGGGTTCGTTTCTTCCTAGCTTCAAACGCCACCCTGGCTAACTTTGGCTCGCGAAATAGGCTCGGCGCGAGCATCAGAACGGCACTCCTAACGAACCCGCTCACGAACTTGTAGGATTACAGAATGGTCATAACAGCACGGCTCCTAGTGGCGAGACTGGTAACTTCTTGTCTGAGGTACGGTATTTCGTCGTATCTTAGTCGCCGTTGTCTAATCTTCGTAGGTCGCCCAAATACAAGAGAGCATTGATCAGTTACACGCGAATATCAAACGAATATCTGAGTTGCACGCCAAATCTATTAACGCCATTGCAGACGACTCGCACCGGGATGCCACAGAGCTAGAGAACGTCTCGAATGATACGAGGGCTTTGAGCAATAGTATAAAGGATCGGATAAAGCACCTGGAGTCTCAGTTGTCCACGGGACGAGATGTCCAACTTCGACGGAACCGAGTAAGTGATTTGGTCCTTCCTTCGCCCGCCATGACTCTGACAATGCGATAGATAGCACTCGTCAGACAAAATTTCTTGGAGGCGTTGCAGCGCTACCAGCAAGTAGAGCAGCAATCCCGATCAAAGGCTAGGGATCGCGTGGAGCGACAATTTCGAATTGGTGAGGTAGACTTTGGAAATATCGGTGCAGTTGTGCTGATTACCACTCATAGTCAAACCCGACGCCACGCCGGAAGAAGTTGCTGCAGTAGTGAACAACTCGTCTGGACAAGGGGATCAAATATTCGCAGACGCTGTAAGACCTCAGCCCTTTGTCCCTTCAAATGTACAACACCGAGTATTCAATTATCTTGTAGCTCACCTCCTCAACACGGTATGGCGATTCCAGAATGGCCTATCGCGAAGTACAGGAGAGACACCAAGAAATCCTGCGCATGACCCAAACGCTCGCAGAGCTAGGTCAACTCTTCAATGACGTAATCGTTTTCAAAGGCCCTCTCATTTCTCTTTCTGACTGTGGTGACATGTAGATGGCCACATTGGTAGAACAGCAGGATGTCACCATAGGCATCATCGAAGATACTTCGAGGAAAGTGGAAGAGGATGCCAAGGCTGGGTGAGTGTTATCGGCTCTCGCATGGTGAACCCAGCTGACCTTTCTCCGTAGAGACGAACAGGTTGCTAAAGCTGTCGTGGTACTGTGACATTATTGTTTTGTGATGTCCTTCTCACCAATTCTGCCTTTTTTTAAGCATGCCCGAAACGCGCGTCGGATGCGATGGATATGCTTTGGCATTTGTGCTTTCATTGTCGTCGTCCTTGCGCTTGCTTTGGGTCTGTATTACGGTCTCAATCCCCCTAAGTGAAGTGGTGGTAATAATAGCAAGTCGTAGTGAAGGAGTTCTCTTGTATATAAGTACACGATACGTATATTCTAATGTCACTTTCGATTTCGTTCTTGAACCCTTCTGTTACTGTATGACGTGATGTGAATTTCGTAACGCCGTGCCGTCACGCGTTTGGTTTCTTCCAAGCTTGGTACTTTCTCTCTCTCTCGGCGCCGCCCAACTTCAAGGTTGCCTCTCCTCTACTTCAAGACTCTGTTGCTCTCAGTTATCCATTCAATCTCTCTCGTCCATGTCAACGGAACCTACCCATCGCCGCCGGAGAGCCTCCATTGAGGTCGTCGACGCAAATGTCGCCCTCGATCTTGCCACTGCGCAAACGTATTCCGAAAATGTTTTCCTCTTTGTACCGAATCTCATAGGTCAGCTTGGTTGAGCACGTTCAAATGCCCTCAACACAACTAAACGTATCCTATTTCTAGGTTACACCCGCGTTATCCTCGCCGGGTTATCTCTCCACTACATGAGTTATCATCCAAAATACTGTACGCTAGCCTATGTGGTGTCGTGTCTTTTGGATGCTGTAGACGGTCAGGCTGCGCGAGCGCTGGGTCAGACCTCCAAGTTTGGGGCGGTGTTGGACATGGTCACTGATCGGTATGTATACCCCCCTTAAATCACAGACAAGTCGTGACCTGAACGCTGCGCAATTCTAGGTGCACAACATCATGCTTACTTTGCTATCTGTCCTCGGCGTATCCTCAATGGGCTATCTTGTTCCAATTTTTGATTGCGCTCGACTTTAGCAGTCATTACATGCACATGTACAGGTGCGTGCGCCGACTGCACCATCCACCACAGGAGGCTAACACGCTCTCAGTTCTCTTGTCACAGGGTCTAGGAGCCACAAATCTGTGCAAAGCGATGTCAGTCGCATTTTACGATGGTATTATAACAACCAGGTGAGTAACGCGACTTTTTATAAGCTTACCCATGTAATGATTGCGTCATCTCCGTCCCAGACCACCCTCTTCCTTGTATGTGCCGGAAACGAGGTTTTCTTTGTCGCCCTCTACCTTATGAAGTGGACTCATACGCCCCTTGGCTTGGGATCATTCTCATCGAGTCTGGCTGAAATGACGTGGGCACACGCGTTAGCAGCCATCAGCTTCCCCATATTCTTCATCAAGAACTTCTTGCTCAACACTGTGCAACTGTGGAAAGCGTCGAAGATTCTTGTCGGGGTTGACCTAGCCGAGAGGGCGAAGGCTCGGGAGGAGGCTCTGTCTCGCCAGCGATGAACGATTGTACTTCGTTATACTTTAGATATTACATGCATGCCCATGTGTTAGTTACTTACCATCGACTCGACGAGTTACGCATAATGACGATGCAGGCGCCTAAAAATCGCGCTTACCTTGTTCCCATTTCAAGTTTCGTTTTCCAAGACTTTGGTTTATGCGCTCCTCGCAGGTTCTCTTTCGCAGGTCGCGCTCGCTGCTGCAGTCATCGGCGTCCACCCTTGTGAAAACACCTCGTCGTCCCCCAGGCCGTCCCCCTCGTCTTCCCCGAAACGACCCGTCCACCCAGTCATCAACTTGCAATGCACGTCTCTCGTCTACGGCCACCCCATCCCCACCGGCTACCGAGCCTCCAAACAATCCCTCAGATACTCCTGAGGATGCACTGCCAGAACCACCCGAGTCTGAAGAGCCTCCGACCGAAGAATCCGAGAAACCCAGAACAAGACGCGCCAGAATCACCGTGACGAGAGAGCCCGACGTGCTCCAGCTTCCGGAGGATTTGGACATTGTATGGACACCTGACTCTGAACCTCAGGCTGCTATCGATGACTCCTCATTGCCCCCGGAAGACATGTTGGACGAGGCTTTGCACAATTTACACATCGCATTACACCCGCAAACCCAGCACAAGTCAATCTATGCAAGTGGTGCTACTGCCATAGAGCCTTCTCTTGCGCTGTACTGCCCACTGGAAGGTGGTAACTATGTAATCGATGCTACAGTCCGTGAATTGGCGCGTCGCGCTGATGCCGAGGTCGTTGAATTGGATGCAATCCATTTGGCCGGAGGAGAGTGGGGTCACTTCGGCAAAGGTTAGTTAGCATTCTCTCTCTCATTTCTCCCTTGCTATTCTGACGTGGGGTCCCCAACAGCTGGAACTGCGATTCAACTCCCAGAAAATCCGCTGCATTTCCCATCCTCTCCGTCAACTCCCACCTCCGCCCCGAGACCCCGTCCCGATGATGACGAGGATGATTCTTCGCCTCAAATTTTTTCGTCTCCTCAACAAATGATGCTCACACTTATGACTTCATCTTCTCCGAGCTCAAGTGGACGACCAGTCGTCTCAACGCCGTCACGTCGCAGCGCTTCTCCGAGTAAAACCAGGGTTTTCTTTGACGCGCTTGTCAATCTACCTTCAAAGCAACATTTAGACACGCAACAACAGCCTTCCACGAGCTCTTCATCAACGCGTCGCCCTCGCATAATTTATCTTAAGGACTTCCAAACTATTGAACCCTCCTCAGCGGCGTGGTTCCCCGCATTTCTCTCTGCGGTTCGCCAGCGACGAAGGGGGCCTATTTCTCGGCCCTTGTCGCCAGTTTCAAATCCTACCGTAATTGTTTTCGGGATAACTCCGCCGCTCGTACCCAATTCCACGTCCCATCCATCTGGCCCGGCTGGAATCATCAACATGCTTATGAACAAGCACTCTCAGTCTAGCCCACCTTCGCCTCATCCAAGGTCGGGCAAGTCAGAATGGGCAGAAGATTCTACAGCCGACAAAGCGAGAGAGAGAAGGCTACGGGAGCGAATGCGAAAATGGGAGCAAGGTGATCCCACTCATCCTGACGAAGTATCTAAACTCGCTCCGGGTTCATTCGACGCGGAGGGTAAAATGAAACCCGAAATCGTCATCGTTGGTGGCTCTCAAAGTCTCAGTAACCTCCCTTTTCTCCCTTCCTTCCTTCGTGGTTCGTCAGGTCCTTCTGATGACCTTGGCAAGGATGACGCTGATGACGCGTTTTTCCGTACTTCATTCGTTCTCCCTCGTCGCCGTATGCCGTCTATTGAACGCGATCATCGCATGGCGCGAAGACGCGAGATTAACGAACTCATTATGCGCATGGGCATTGGCGCGGTCGGAGGGGTAGTAGATGGACCTATCCCCTTTGCACAAGACGATTCGAATAACTCGACCCTGTCTCCTGAACAATCGGAGTCCGACTCACCCCAAATATGGGATTCCTGGGGACAACAGATCGAAACTTGGCCCAATATCCAACAAATAGCCGATCGAGCTACTGGTAGCACCTTGGCCAGTTATCAGCCCGGCGATAGGACTGCTCTCGATCCGACGGTTGTGTCCTGGGATGCCGTTCAGTCAGCGTGGAGTTACCATCAAGCGCGAAGACGACTCCGGAAGTCATGGGCGAAGGAGTTTTCCTCTGGCGAAGCTGCAGACGCTGAACAAGATGAAGACGCTGTTGTCGATGCTGGCGTTGACGAAGTCGTTGAGCGCATTAAAAGTGATCCCGAGCTCGATCCTCATGAGCAGCGCTTGCTTGCCTCCATCGTTGAATCCTGTGAGTCCCAAACATCCTAACTTTCTGATGAACTTCTCATTCACATGTTGTGACTTCTCAGCTTCAATGCCGACTTCCTTCAGTCAAGTTCACCTTCCACCGCATACCATCGATTCCGTTCGAACCATTGTCTCCTTACCCTTATTATACCCCAGTGCTTTCCAGCAAGGCATCCTTAAGGATCATGCTATGACTGGTTGTTTGTTATTCGGTCCGCCAGGTACAGGTAAAACACTTGTCGTTCGTGCCCTGGCCAAAGAAGCTGGGTGTCGGATGATGGTGATATCACCTTCGGACGTGATGGATATGGTAAGCCCCACCTATAGTCGAGTAATCTATGGCAAAATCTCACTCGAAGTTTAGTACGTTGGAGAAGGCGAAAAGCTCGTCAAGGCTGTCTTCTCGCTTGCTCGCAAGTTGTCTCCTTGTGTCGTCTTCTTGGATGAAATCGATGCCCTCTTTGGTGCTCGCATGTCCGCCCGAGAAAGTGGGGGTGCGTTTGCACACCGAGGGGTGATAACAGAGTTTATGCAAGAAATGGATGGCCTCAAGACCTCAAGGGAAAACAGCGTTGTCGTCATCGGTGCGACAAATCGACCGTTCGACTTGGACGACGCTATCCTCCGCCGTTTACCACGTCGTTTACTGGTTGACCTACCAGGAGAAAAGGAACGAGAGGGTGAGTACCGAAGTTCTCATCCTCACCCCTTCCATCCGCTAACCACCATTTTTCTTAGAAATACTCAAGATCCTCCTCCGGGATGAAAACCTAGCCGAAGACGTAAATCCACATTTACTCGCCAAAAGGACGGAAAGCTTCTCGGGCTCAGATCTCAAGCGTAAGCCCGCGTCGATTCCTTTTTTGCTCACTTTCTTATATGTTCGCACAGATTTATGTGTCTCTGCTGCTCTGGATGCTGTCAAAGAGACTGTCCAAGTCCCATGGGCGGCTTCGAAGACGGATATTCCTTCGTCTGGTCTCAATCAGCACCCACCTCTCAATCATGACACAACCAACGATACAGTGGCGCCTCTCGCGGACAGCAAACCCCAGATTGACCCAACATCATCGACAGAAGCCGATCCAGAGGCTGAGCCAGTCTTAGAACGAACTCTGGCCTTGCGCAACTTCGATAAGGCCCTCAAGGAAATCACGCCATCATCTTCTGAGTCGCTGGGCACACTGTCAGACTTGAGGAAATGGAACGATGAGTTTGGGGAGGGAAGGAAAGACCGTAAAAAGGTGCACGTTTGGGGGAAAGGACGCTTCGGCTTTATAAACCAAGACTCCAATATAGAAGAGGGCAAGGTATCTGCCCCTGCCACTCGTTCACGTACGTACAGTAGAAAATAAGGGCGTAATCTAACACACATGTATAACATAAGTCTTGCACAGTTTAGATATTGCTTAGATGACTCATTTTCTCAACTTGCGTTTATTCCGAGGCTTGCGTGGAGCCTCCTCCTCCTCTTCGTCCTCCTCTTCTTCGTCTTCATCTTCGTTGTCCTCGGCCTCGGCCGACTTCTCAGTCTTAACTTTGCCTTTCCCCTTTGTGGACTTCTGGGAACGCGATGGCTGCGAACGACTGGCTTGAGATTGAGATTGCTCTTGAGAGGGTTGTGAGTCTTCGTCAAATAACTCCTCCTCCTCATCTGACCCCTCCTCGCCTCTTTGACGTCGAGTCGGTCTGAGATCGTCAGACTTCCTAGCTGCGCCTTCCCCAACGGGTATGAGAGGGTCATCGGTGGCTTTTTCGGGCCACTTCGTCTGGCAGGCAGGACAAGCGTTTTTGCTCTTTCGATAGGTGTTAAAGCAGTGGAAATGCATCCGTGCCTTACAATTGTTGGTATGACAAGCCACTCCACGCGTGATCATCTACAAAAATGAAGTCAGACACCCCGAATACATGGCCAAGGTTAAGAGGGAGTACACACCTCTAGGCACGCGGTGCATTCAATAATCTCATCTGGGTATGTCGATTGGAGGTAGGGCAGAAGCTCGATAAGCGAGCGTGTTGATAGAGTGTATCGACCCTGTCTGGATAGATTGAGTTAGAGAATGAACGTCTTCGCGTCAAAAGCTACACATACTTGCTCTTGAGAAGCCATCCATTGGCCACAAACGTGCCGAGTACAGCTTCTGCTTGTGTCTTGCTCATGCTTGTCTTCAAAGAGTTGACTTTATGAAGGGCAGCCATGGAAGACACGCAATACGATTCATTCGGAGCGAGCATGATCTGATCGACCTGTGCTAGAGGTTTAGGAAGGGCATTCATGACAAAGCCACTCCTTACCAAGGCTCTGAAGTATGCTATTTCAGCTGGGCTGTATTGCGTTGCCATTTGCGCGATATCATCGCCGCGTCGGTTGACCTAAGAGATTTGTGAACACATCAAGTCGCGTCAAGTGCTGGACGCGTACCAATGCGTACACTTCTTGGCCAGTATACTCGTCGTGTAGATGCCTGAACTCGAGATCAAGACAATCTAAAGAATCATTGATTTTCACGACGAATTGCTCCCAAGCATCGCGTTGCTTCGAGTGATGAATCTCTATGGAGTCATCGGCCGCTAAGATGGAAGCAGGTGAGCCGAGTTCCTAGGAGGTTGCGACCGAAATCACCTCTGACGGCATCAATACACTTGGCCCAGACAGTTTGGGCCAGTGTTGCCGACATGACTCTGCGGGAGATGAGGGCTTGGAGGAAGAGCCTCTGGACGTCGCTTTGGCTGACCATGACGCGTGGTTTGTGGAAAAGACGCGTCGGCCCAATTAAGCTCAGGTCGCGTGTGTTGAGGCTTGTTTGGCACCCAGACTTGGCACACCGCAGAACAAGACAGCCAGTTTTGAGCCAGTTACACAAAGTCTCAAAGTCGTCAACAGGCAAATTGTGCAGTATCAAAGATGTAAATGAGATGTGGTGGCTAAAAATTAAAGCTTGGGAACCCGTAAAGTTTTGCTGACCATTGCCATTGCCCAAAGCGCAAAGACGATACTGACAAGGTGCAGCTCTCCGCGTCCTCCCTTATCGCCCCACAGAGTGATAGTACCAAATGGTATACCGAGTTTGCCTTCTATCCAATCCTTCTTGGCCCAATAAGATAAGATTGCGACTAAGCCGAGGGACGAGGGAATGGGCAAGCCTTCAAAGTACTTTGCTTTCCCTCCACTGTTCTTCGGCACCAGGGCGACTGTGGCATTGAATCTGGCAAGACGTGCAAGGCCACAGCAGATGAAACCAGTCAGGCATACTTGATCAAGGTAAGTCCTGAGACCAATGACGAAGGCAAGTAAAGCAGGCGCAACCCCAAATGATATCTGAAGGGGGAAAGTCAAGACATGGAGCGAAAAGAAACGGTAGAACTGACCAGGTCTGCGAGACTGTCAAGCTCCTGTCCAAGAAGACTACTGGACTTCCTCCACCTCGCAACTTTCCCGTCCAAAAAATCGAACATCAATCCAGCGAGTGGAAGGCTCAGGGCAGACCATAGGAAGTCTGAATCTCCCGTGCAGAGGTATTGCGCCGAAGAAAATATTGAGAAAGACCCGCAAACACCGTTCATAATGGTGACCAAGTCTGCCAATCTGAAATTTCTGAGCACACGAGACCAAGAAATGAGGATCGGCAACAAGGAGAAAGAAACCGGTCAAACCTAACGAGAGAAAAATGACCACCAGTGTCTTGATATTGATGAAGGGCGTCAGCCTTCGACATTTGTGCTTTCTTTGAGTCTTTGGTCATGGATGGAGAAAAAGTCGTAGTCGACGTCGTAGTCGTGGTTCGTGAACAAGGCGAAACAAGCCCAACTGCGTATGCGATGGAACCGATGACATAAACGCACGTGGCACACCAGATGCAATATAAAATTATAAAACTACAAAATACAAGCGGCTACAATTCTCAATCGACCGTCATACGAGTGGCCTTCTCTAGCTCAATACTCACAGATGCATACTGATTGGGATGCGTCACACTTTCTCCACCTCCAACACCATCGCCCTTCTTGACCCCTTCGCTGGCATGTGTGATCTCAAACACTCGTGTGCATGCAACATGTGGATGTCCAGCTTTCACAGTTCCCATTACTTCCATGACTGCATTCTGCGTCATTCCCCGAGCTGAATAGCTGGAGAGCAGTGCAGTTTGCAAGTTCTCCGGCGAAAAATGCTTGTACGGACAGACGTAGTTCGTGTCTTTATTCGACGGAATCAAAATTTGAGAACAGCTAGAAATTGTCACAGTTAGTACATCCAACCGTAACATGGGCGAATTCGATCTTTACCTCATAGCTGGATAATTGGCTTTGCGGCCTTCCAGACCGTACGAGTGGCGAAAATTGTACTTGTATTTCTTGTTGAATTCGTCGTCGGTGATCTTGCTGAATGACTTCCTCCAGAATATTAGGGCCTCTTCAATAGGCAATCCAAGGACCTGGGAACAGCGTCGTTGAGGAGTGATCACATTTGACGGTATAGTTCTTACCTTCAAAAACAACCCATATTGAAGTCTGCCAAAATGCATGAGGTGCCGGTCTCTCGTGAGCTTCTGATGTATGTGCTGCATGCATAGAGGGAAATGTTGCTTGGCCAGACTGTCAACCATATCGGCAGTGATATGTTCTTTGTCTGCGTTGCCCTCGTCCCAGCCAGAAGAGACACCGGCAAGGAAGCCTTTGGAGAGGTTATCTAGGATGGGATCCAGACGCGTGTCTTCGTCAAGTCGTGGCAAAGCCTTTGATGTCAGCTACAAGCCAATTCAGCCACATCAACTTGCATGGAAGGAAGGTATGTCATACCAGCAAAGCTTGCTCGAGACTTGTTTCGAACTCTTGATAAATGATACTTGCTTGTTCACTCATTGGAACGTACGCCCATCCACCTTTCAGAAAGGCCTTCCGTGATGAGACCAAATCAGGTACCCTCGTCCATCTGACCTGACACACGAGATGTTGCTTCATATCGTTATTATCATAGTCTCGGACATACCTTCAGATACGATTCTTTGGCGAACGCCTGATCCCGTTGACCTTTAGGAGCAACATAGATTGAAGATAGTTGGTCCCGATACATAGTCTTCTCATCATTCGAAACCTGGTCATGGCGGTGTAAGTAAGCAAAATGGCATAGACAACTATCCCTTACATGCTCCCAGTTGAAGGAACGCGAGCTGAGAAACGCAGTACGCTCGGATGAATCCGAGTCCTCAAACCTGACTTTGAACAAGGTAGATTCGGCCTTGAGAAACCGACGTCTCAGTTCCTCTCTGATGAAGCAAAATGAGTCGCGTCATGAAGCAGGAGGGACAAGGAAACTCACGTTCTGGAGAACGCAAGGCGCAGGACAAAGTGACCAAGTATATCCTTCCTCCTCTCTGCATCTCGATCGTAGTGTATCGCGCTCGATGAATGAAGTGGAGTGTATTTGTCGCAAAGCTTCTTGACCACTTCCTTGGTTTCCTCCCAAGTCCTATTTCGTACGGCCGATGACTCTATTTCGGCTAGGATACGAAGCCTATCCAATGCGGATGTTTCGAACTCTTCTAGTGTTACATCGAACGTGGGTGGACGGTCGTAACTGAGGGCGGCCCAGATTAAGACAGGCAAAGTGCGCAGATGAATGAGACCGACAAACTAAGCCTGTATGGATACTGGAGGCCATTGAAGTCATCGACATTGATTTTCTCGGTACCAACTGCACCTTTGCGAGTTGTGCTGGATTTGAGCATTACGAGTTAGAGAGTAGGACAGGTAGTGATAGTGTACTAAGTGGTGGCGTTGAACACGCTCTGTCACGCGTGACCAAGCGCGTCAAGTCTCTATGCTATCGAACAACTATCGAAGGTACAGTAAGTTATATAAATACACATAACACCACGGAAACCAGCTATCACACGAAAGCAATACGAATTATGTCGTGAATGGGAACGGATAGAAATACACTGGTGGGGAACAAATCCGGGTATAACAACTTCACTCAGCAGCAGTCCGTTCTGTCGAAGGGCGGCGTCCAGTACCACGGCGAACGAGCCTCTTACGAGGGGGTTCTGGTGAGTCTAATGAATCACCTTCAACGTCGAATACAACACCTGGGCGACCACCCATGGCCGATTGAGTCCACATTTGGGTCGCATGATACACATCCCTTTGTTGGGGAGGTTGAATAGCGGGCGCTGCCCCACTGTGCATAGAAACAGTCGGTGATGCGACAATCGTGTTGGTCTAAATATGACAGAATATGTAAGCGCGTGATCACTGGGATGATAGGGATAATGACAACAATACTTACAGCAGTTCCATCGACAGCTTCAAGAGATGCGGCAGAAACTGTCCGGTGTCGTTTTGAAGTAAGAAGACGGAAAGGGGAGAATATTTTGGAGGTGTTGGATGCACTATGGCCGGGCTGTGCGGCCGCTCTCGATTGTGGTGCCGCGCGAGCCCTGGAGTTGAGGGGAGGGTCTGGTATTCGCTCACGACTAGGGGCTGGCGGGGGATGTTTAGGACGAGTCTCGGTGACCTGAACAGGGGCAGCGACGGTTTGGTTGGCATCATCCAATGAGGGGCGGCTCCTCTTGAAGATACCAAGCAAACTGGTCTTCCTGGTGCGATTAGGTTGTTGCGAAGAGACGGAATTGGAGCGGGATACTGGCATTGACTGTGCCAAGGAAGAGGGTGTCTTCAACACAGATTCTTCTGAAGGCTTGCGAACCAAAGTGGATGGCCCAGCGACCTTAGCATGCTGTGGAACACTAGATGAGCTGGGCTGTGGGTATGTATTGTTTCCACGAGTGTTTGCTGGTCGTTCTTCTGTGTGTGGGGGCACGACGGGCAGCGATGACGAATGCTGGTGATGCGGTCGAGTGTGGGTTGGTGTAGAGGAATTTATCAACACTGAAGAGCGTGAGCGACTATGGCCTGGACGTGTGTCTGGTAAAGGGTTCGAAGGCTGTCCGGGACGAGGCACCACGGCATCAGGGCCACCCAATTGCGAGGGCGGAACAGCTGGGTTGTCGATGGCATGGGGTGCTCTCCTCGACCTGTCATGAGGTCTTGAGCTGGACGAATTATGAGGATCAACGCGTTGCTGTGAGGAAGAGTCTGGCAATGCCTCTACCCGTGGGCGAGCGGGATAATTCTGACTTTGATGGGACGGGGCTGTAGTGGGCCTTGACAAAAGGGAATGAGAATGCGAGTCGTAAATATGGGGATCTCGTTTCACAACAGTATTCTGGGAGCCATCTGTAGCATTTGCACTTGACACTGAGATGGACCATTGATGCTGGAGATTCGACTTCTGAGAAACTATTGGTTGTGACCCATTAAATACCTGAGCTGCATCATTCTGGGCAACGCTTCCGACAACTGGCAAGGGGAATGGAGGGACGTTGGAAACAGCGGAGAGTTTCTGTGCACTTGTCCGACGACGCAGGGGCTCCGCGTGATTTCCAGAAGGAACGTCTTCGCGTGTAACAGTGCGCTGAGGAACAATTGGAGCTGGCATTGCAATCTGCGGTCGGTCAGAAGAGTTCTGGGGGAAGTCCGACGGAGGTTTAGACGGAAAATGGGATCCACCAACTGGACGGTTTCCATGGAAATCAGCACTGCGATTAGACGACCTCATAGCTCCAGGTGGGGGAGAAGACAACAGCTCGGCGAGACGAGGGTTCTGGATGGGAGTCCGTATGTTGTTAGTAGACACGGATGGGTATTGTCGTGGATCGTAGAAAGGTTCTCTCGTTGGTTGTGGCTCTTGAGCGCCGCGCTCGGTTGCAGGATGGGTGCGATAGTTGTCTGTGTGTTGTACAGGCGGGTTGGACAATAGGGTAGGTTCCTTGCGATTCATCGCGACGGGATCCACGCCGTTCGGGATCGTAGGATACTTACTCTGTGAGCCCTGGTAATGTCGACTGCGAGAAGCTGCTTCGGATCCATCGAGGGTTCCACGACTGGGTAAGGGCACCGAGCCATCTTGATGAGCGGTCAAGTTGAGATTCTGTGGTCGAGGTGGAGTCGCATAGGAAGCTGCTGGGGGATATGGTGCCACGGGTCTTGAAGAGGAAGTCTGTGGCTGTAAAGAACCGTTGGTGAAGTTGGTCTGACCTGTGATGGCGGCTGCTCGTTCGCGGGACTCGGGCCCTCCTGGACGCTCCAGCTTTGACTCAGGGACCTCGCTTGTGTCATTTCCACGGGGGCGTGAAGCAGATGTAGAACTCGCAATGGCGACCGCCTCCGGGTGACGCTGATTCGCGGGAGGGACTGGCATGGTTTGCACGGGGGGCTCTGTGGAGAAGGTCACACTACGGATGGCGGGCGGTCGTGAATTGGTGGGAACAGATGGTTGCGGTAAGGATTGGGGCATGATGGGGGACTCTTTGAACCGGACCGACATGGAGGTGGGTGGTCTAGGTATGGTAGCTGTGACGATGGGAGCGTTGGTCTGAGTACTCGACTTATTGAAGGGAGCATCAGCAGATCCGCCCACATCGAGCGGAGAATCATGAGGCACTGGTACACGCAGAAGAAATGGTAAGATCGCCTCGGGTGAGCTTTCGGTCTCTGGAGCTCTGTTGTCAACTTGGGGTGATTCTTTCTGCTAGGAATATAGTCAATGATCTATTTTTGAACGAAGAACCAAACGTGGGCTGACCTGGTGCAGAAGGGATTCCTTCGGTGACGACTTGATTGGCAGAGGAGGGTCCTTCGCTCGGTGTCGAGAGGATTCGCTAGAGATAGTACGTACTCTGGGAGTGGCAGCGGTAGACGGATGGAGAAACTGGGCGCGAGTGTTTTGGGATGGTGAGTCTTTGGTGATAGGTTGCGGTGGTGGGAATACAGCGGGTAATATTGTAGGAGCAAGTTGGGTAGTCCCGACCAGTTGTTGGGTTGTGCCTTGAGGAGTGGAGTTGCGAGTGACTGGGGTGGGCGGATGCCAAACTTGGTAGGGCTGAGGCTGACTATTGGGCTTGATGGGCTCAGCAGCCGGATTGGTGTGAGGAGGATCCACAACCTTCGGTGACCCTTCGACGGCTGGGGACGGCGGCATTGACCGGTTTGCCTCAGCATTATGGGAAGTACTGCGATTGATGGGGGCTGATGTGTTGGAAGAGTCGTTCAGCTTGATCATGGACGGCGTGCGCGAAGGAGGTGGATGATGGCGTCTCGGGTCTAGTCTACCAAGATTGTGACCGTGGCTTGATGGACTTTCTTCAGCAGCCCGCCCCGATGCTTGCGGCGAGTAGCGTGCCTAAGGTGTGTCTCAATCACTGGGTTGGCTCGCCAGAGGAAGTCGTTCGCTTACATTTTGGGATGCGTTGCTACCCTTGCGAGTTCTCTCCGCAGGCTCCGGCTGTGGGCGATCGCGACCCTATGGAAAGTTAAAACGGTAATATACTAAGTGGGAGTGTGTACGGACATCTTTGGCTCTGTCGTCTGAGCGATAGCCACGATCTCTTTGATCTTCCGTTTGCAAACCTGAAGACTTGTGCTCGGAAATATAGGGCCGAGCGTCAGGTCTGTCAGTGTATGCTCTGGTGGTCTTCTGGTCGATTCATGAGTATGGTAGGACGAATGCAAGGCGAGGTGACTCACCCGATACCGCTCGTTTTCACTAGCGGATGCTGCACCAGCGTCCATATTGGCATCAGCACGAGGATGTCGGGGTCTATCAGATTCTTTCCCGGGAAGATGAACTTGCATGGAGCTGGAAAGACCATGCTTAGACGACTGAGGAACCTGCTGTGCTGTTTGGGGGTTCGCTGAGGGGGCAGGCGGCTCGCGATATCTCCGACTCTGCGTGCCCTAGGTCAGTGTATATCTAGATGGTAGGCGGCGCAGAATACGTACATAAGTAGCATCTTCCACAGGTCGTCGAGTTGGCCGTGAGGACGAAGCAAACTTCTTGCGAGAGCTGTCTGAGCTGTCCCCTTCATCACCACGATTTTCCAGGAATTCCCTTGTTGTAGTAGGATGGCGACTCCGTGATTGATATCTGGGGTCGAGTGCGAGTTTGGAAGACTCCTTGCCTCGACGGTCCCTCTCCGGAGGCTCGCGTATTCTGCCCGCGTACTTGTCCTCAGCGCGCTTCCTCTCCCTGTCTCGCTCACGGTCGCGGTCGCTTCGTTCGTACGCCATCTCCGCCCTACCCCCCGGCGGTCGATCTCTCGACCTGTCCTTCTCCTTCACACCAGAACCGCTGTAGTCCTTCCGTCGCTCTCGCTCTCGATCTCGCTCCTTCTCTCTGTCTCCTCTGTCTCGAGTGCGTTCGGCGTCCCGACTCCGAGGATAATCTCGAGCGGCGTCCTTGGTTCGATTTACATCCTCTTTCTTGTTTTCCTTTTCCCACCTCCTCTCCCGCTCCCTGTCGCTCTGCCTTTCCCTTTCGCGCTCACTCTCGGAGTGGTCTGCACGTTCTCGCCTCTCTCTGTGCATGTCGCGAGTGGTTCGATCTTTATCCTGAGATGGTCGAGAGGATGCATGATAAGAAGTCGATGCCGTGGGTTGGGGAATCCAGACTTCGGGCACCGGCGCCGTAGTTGGAGGCGCGGGATCACGGTGCCGCATTGGGCGAGCAGTTTTGGTGTCCTCAGTGCCAGAAACATGTTCGGAGGAAGAGAGTGGGGTGGGTGCTTTGCCAGATCGTTTGATCCTTGCATCGTGCTCTACAGGCTGGATGTTTGCAGAGTGCGAAGCTGACCGGGCAGCTTCTGGTTGAGTTGCCTGACCCCTGGGTTGTGGTTGTGGTGGTGATGGTTGCGTTGCGGTCGTGGTATGGGCACGGCTGGAAACATAAGGTTTGTCTTCACTGCTTCGGTATTTCTCTGACGGAGCGCTGGCAACTGGAGCGGCGCGAACAGTGTCGGACGAACTCCGTGTCTTGTGACTTGGCTTGGAAGATGACTTGGGATGGCCAGGACGGCTTTCAGTATAACGTTGGAAGAAACTCTTCATTCAGCGATGAAGATAGTTCATGCCAGAATGAATTCGGGCGCTTTCAAGTTCTTATTTCCGGAGGACAATGTAAATGAACCGAAACCGCCAGGCAGTAAAAGTGTCTTGCTGTGTCCATGAGGCAGACTGACGAAGGGATCCACTTGTAGGGACAACAGGCAAAGTGACATGCAGCTGGAACACGAGTCTGACATTTACATAAGACATTCGAATTCGTATAAACTACGACAAAATGTGGCCCTGCTACAATTATCTACCAGCCGTTGGGACTACTTCTCTGTTACGAGGCAGTTACGGACAGTAAAGTACTGTAAAAGGCATATCTTGCGTGATCAGGGATCCGTCAAGCCCCAAGACGGGGACAAGGCAGGCTGATCAGCACAAGAGTTGATTTTACACGACTTTGACTCATTAACGACAGTGAAACAGCGAAAAGGCTGGCGACGCCCAACACGAAGAAGGGCATCCCGTCGAAAGAATTTAAGGATCGTGTGGCATCATACATACTTATAGGGCGCATCAGAAACGAATATAAAAAAGAATTTGGGTGCAGAAAGGGCAGAAGGAAGGAGAAGCGATGGAAGAGGCGCTCGCTGCGGTCAAGTATCTCGGTTTGTTTGGGCGTGTTATGTCAGGCGTCGTAGGCGGTACCGTTTGTCATTTGTTTTGCTCGACCGTTCCACTGCTCCCAATCACCCCGATATAAACCAGCCCGACTCAGCACCTCTGCGGGTGTGCCTATCTTACGTCTAGTCGAGGTCTACTCTACCCTTGGCTCTGAGATGGTGCGCCATCATTCCCGATTATTGTCCTAGTCCGACTATTAGACGCTCGAGATAATGACACTTGTGCACACAGACTGATATAATGGACTCGCTGGATGAGAAGCATTCCATGGAGATTGATGATGTGGTTTCTGTGCGGGACCGTAAGTACAACTGCTCAGCTCTTTCCTTAGCTTATGTCCTGCTGCGTTAGACGAAGCCTTTGCGGCCAAGCACATGCCTGATCTAGGCCACGAAGTTAAGGACTTCCAGGTATTCTCATGGCGGCTGTCGAATTGGAAGAAGCTGGAGAAAAAGCTTACCAGTCCAGAGTTCGAGTGTGGGGGTCACAAATGGTGCGTTTCTATTGCCTATTACCAGTCCTGTATCTCATGTCTTCACCACCACAGGCGAATCCTTTTATTCCCGTTCGGTAATTCCAACGCCCCACCAAATGATACCGTATCCGTATATCTCGATTACGCTGAGCCCAAGAAAGCCCCCGATGGCTGGCATGCTTGCGCCCAGTTTGCATTAGTCATCTCCAATATTCAAGATCCTACCATATACACCGTCAGCCGTATGTTAGCAAGCAATTGAAGGCGCGCTATCGAAATATACTTATCAGACTCCTACAGACGCCCACCACCGCTTCATCGCAGAGGAATGTGATTGGGGATTCACTCGATTCAGTGAACTGCGGAAGCTCTTTCACGTTGCCGAAGGTCATACTCGACCAACGATCGAAGATGAGTCCGCAGATATCACCGTTTACGTGCGTGTTCTAGAGGATCCAACCGGTGTGCTGTGGCACAACTTTGTCAAGTAAGCCCAAAAGTTTTTGCGTCGCGAAGATGTATGGCTGATGTCGTCACAGCTATGATTCCAAGAAGGAGACGGGATATGTGGGGCTGAAGAACCAAGGTGCTACATGCTATATGAACTCACTCCTGCAGAGTTTGTATTGCACTCGATACTTCCGTCGCGTAGGTCGAGATCGTACCCTGATTGACTCATCTAAATTTCGTGGTTACTAGGCTGTCTACCAGATTCCCACTGAAGACGATCACCCCACTGAAAGCGTGTCATTGGCACTACAACGCGTCTTCTATCATTTGCAAACATCGGATCAACCCGTTGGTAAGACGTCGCTGCTTTTGACGGAGCGCAGTTCTGATACATGTGTCATAGGGACCACTGAACTTACAAAGTCATTTGGCTGGAAGTCATTAGACTCTTTCTTGCAACACGATGTTCAGGAGTTCAATCGTGTTCTCCAAGATAAACTCGAGTCCAAAATGAAGGTGTGTTAGTTCATGTGCGATTTCGGTCCTTTTTATGAAGTCAAACTCAGGGGACCAAAGCGGAGGGAGCCATCGCTAAGTTGTTCGTGGGCAAGATGAAGAGTTTCATCAAATGCGTCAATGTCGATTATGAATCCTCACGGATTGAGGAGTTCAACGGTACGTTTAAGTGCCCTTCCATATCTTTCCTCGCTCATAAACGTCGTAGATATTCAGCTAAACGTCAAGGGGATGAAGAATCTTTATGAGTCTTTCAAAGATTACGTTGCAGTGGAGACTATGGAAGGAGAGAACAAATATCAGGCCGAGGGCTTTGGCCTTCAGGATGCGAAGAAAGGCATTATCTTCCAGTCTTTCCCTCCTGTTCTCCATCTTCAACTCAAACGGTTTGAATACGACATACAACGCGACGCTATGGTCAAAGTCAGTACACATGACCTGGGTCCTTCAATCTCTAACTCAATGTTCCCCTTTAGATCAATGATCGTCATGAATTCCCTTTCGAAATTGACTTGGGAGAATTCCTAGATTCCAGTGCCGACCGGTCTAAGCCATGGGTTTATAAGCTACACGGTGTGCTCGTCCACTCTGGAGACTTACATGGCGGCCATTACTTTGCTTTAATCAAGCCCGATCGCGAAACACGGTGGTTGAAGTTTGATGATGATCGTGTCACTCCTGTGACCGATCGCGAGGTCTTGGAGGAGAACTATGGTGGAGAACCTCTGAACGGTGTCAATGCCGCGGTCCAACGAAACCAAGTACGAGCCATGAAGAGATTTACCAACGCGTACATGTTGGTGTATATTCGTGAATCGGATATCGACGAAATATTGGCACCCTTCACCGAAGAAGACACACCACCTCATCTGAGTATGTCTGCTGTCCTTTTCGCATGATTGGCTCGCCGCTTACATTTCCCAGAACGTAGATTAGATGAAGAGCGACTCCAGATGGAAGCGAAGAAGCGTGAGCGTGAAGAACAGCATCTTTTCCTTACTGCGAAGGTAGCTTTCCATGTTGTGTACTTGAATCTCGCTAATCCAACCTACAAAGGTCATTACGGATGACACGTTTGCCCATCACGAAGGCTTTGACCTCGCATCGTTCGACGAAAAGAACTGGCCAGCATCCGACCTTCCTAGCTTCCGTGTGCTCAAGCAAGAAACGTATAGCACGTTCAAGAGTCGCGTCGCCCACCACTTCAATTACCCAGAGAACCAAATTCGACTGTGGGTTCTTGTTAACCGCCAAAACAAGACCGTCCGTCCCGATGCCCACATCCCGGAGAATGAACCAACTCTCAGTATGCCCGCTCCCAGCTGTGCTTTTACTCTTTGCTGATCATATCTCCTACAGCCGTCGAAGTCATCCGTAACAATATGGCGGCAAGACAGAACGACCTTCGCCTCTACCTCGATCTTATCCCTGACCCCTCCAAGGTTCGTGCCCCTAATATTCCTCCTAATCTCGTTCCTCACACACATCGTTTAGCCTGATCCTCCATCGCAATCAATCATGGTTTTCCTCAAGCACTTCGATACAACGAAGCAAAGCCTGCTAGGTGTCGGAAAGACATACATGCCCAAAAATAGCAAAGTTGGCGATCTCATACCCGTCATCAATGAACGCATGAGATGGGCTCCGGGAACACCAATAAAGCTTTACGAGGTTGGCATGCCCACTCACTTGCTCAGTTTTTCCTCTCTGAATTACTACCTCAGGAAATCAAACCGGGTATGATTGAGCTGATGAAGCCCAAACTATCGTTTGCCCAAAGCGAAATCCAGGACGGAGATGTTATCTGTTTCCAGGTCGACATCACTGAAAAGGAGTAAGTTCAGCTTCCACTTCACTCGTTTTACATTTCTCACTCTCAAAACTTAGGATCCATGATATAGAAGATCAAGGTCTTTACTCTAACCCCGTTCATTATTACGACTTCCTTCAGAACCGTGTCATGATTATCTTCCGACCCAGATTCGGTGAGGCCGACCACGATCACCCCGAATTCAGCCTCGTTCTCAGCAAGAAACAGAATTACGATATGGTTAGCTCAATGATTGATGAAAAGGGCCTCGCTTTCAACTGACACCCATTGCAGATGTCCCAAAAAGCTGGAGAGTATCTAAGACACGATCCTATCAAGCTTCGCTTCACCACGACTCATGCGACCAACGGTAGTCCAAAGGCCGTCCTCAAACGTTCCCTCAATCAGAGTATACAGGAAATCATGACTCCCAATTACATGAGCCCCACGACGACGGTGATCCTCTACGAGAAACTCGACGTCAGCATCGTTGAGCTTGAGACCAAGCGAAGTCTGAAGGTCGTGTGGACTGGTTGCCACAACAAGGAGGAGGGTATGCACTCCTTCCTTCTCCCCAAGACGAGCATGGTGCACGATTTGGCGGAGCACATCTCCAAGCAAGTCACGCTACAACCAGAAGGGACCAATAAGATTCGTATCTTCGAAATTTCCAAGGATGGAAAGACGCAGAAAGAATTCACTGGCTCTGAGATGATTGGCAACATACCGGATCCTGTGGAACTATACGCAGAGGTTGGTGCTTCCTCTCTCTCCTTCCCTTGACATCGCGCCTGACCCGTTGCCCGTCAGGAAATTCCTCAGGAGGAGCACGATGCTGACGATGCTGACAAAGTCATCGGCGTTTTCCACTTTTCGAAGGAGTTGACAAGGACACACGGTGTGCCTTTCAAGTTTGTTGTGAAACGGGTGCGTACTACTACCATACGTTGACCGTGTTCAATTGTTGACTGTCAAACAAGGGCGAGAAATTCTCGGAAACGAAGAAACGTCTGCAGGCCCGAATAGGCGTAACGGACAAGGAGTTCGCCAAGTATCGATTCGCCCTAATACAAGCTTCAACCTTCAAACAACCATCATATATAGAAGATGGTATGAACCCAATCCCACTTTTCAACTTGTCAAATACTGACTTCGAACACCAGATGACACGATCTACGACCACCAATTTGCGCCTGAAGATGTCCTAGGGCTAGATCACGTCGACAAGTCTGGCAAAGCACGCACGGGCGGAGGGGAGAAAGCAATCGTAATCAGAGGATAATTCTTGAACTCACTTTTCACTCCCATGTTCTTTTTTACGCAACTCTCAATCTTCCATTATCATCCATCATTCGTACTGATAGGTAAACTAGGATGTAGATATAACATCGCACGCAAGAACAAGGTGGGAAACAAGTAGTGTAGAGATGCTTTTCAACAGTTACTTGCGTTTTTTGTTCTTTAAATGACTTTGTATCAATAAACACTCGCGATTGTGGATGGTGGAAAAGACATACAGTTTTGCGCGACATGTTGGGTGAATTTGGAGCCTCACCATCGCTCGATGCCACACTTTCGGCGCCTGCGCCTGAAGCAAGTGCACTGGCGGTGAGAGAAGAGGTTGCGGGGGTTGTTGGTGCAGGGGACGATGGAGGCAATGCGACTTCTTTTGACTTGACACCATATTTGATTTCTTTGAGACGGTTAATCTCAACGTAACGTGAAGAAAGGTTCGGAGAAGAACTAACCTTTAGCTGCCCGCGTTTCGTTGGTGGCTTCAAAGAGCTGACGCATCCTTTCGTTGGCAATCATTTCATTTGCAGTCGGGAATATAACCTGACCCCATCCTTCAACATAGGCATTGGCTTCCTGAACGACCTCCATGATCTCAGCCTCTAGTTCCTTTTCCGCTGCAAGCAAGCTGTTCCACAGGTCGTCGCCTATCGAGCCTTTTTGCAGCAAGTTCTGAAGAGCAGGTTTGTCTTCCCGAAGACGAATTACACGTTGAACGTCAGCCATAGCACGTCGAACAAGGGCAGCTTTCAACAAAGCATCGGAAGCAGGAGGGTCAGATTTTCCAAGGAGTGTGACATAGAGATTGCGTTCATGGTGAGGGGGGAAGTACGGTTCGACGAATTTCGCTGGTCATAAACGCAAATGAGTGACGTGTTTCAATCGAGCTGAACAAAGACATACACGTAGAGTATTTTCTGTAGAAATGACTGAAGACGTATAATCCACCGAATATGATTATAACATAGGCGATTGGGACGAGAACGGAGGCCATGGAGGCGAGAGATGAGAGTTGTGGAACGAGGATGTGCTGGCGGACACGGGTGTAACGTGTTTGACGCTCTTCCCTGTGACATCTTGCACGTGACAAGCTGGCTCCTAGCAGGCCCCTATAACAGGTGTAAAATAGTTCCGCTCCGGGAGACCGTCGATTTCCTGGCCGAACTCGAACCGACATTTCACGTTCAAAACTTCCACCACCATCATGCTAGCCCAAAATCTCTTCCCTCGTACTTTGCTCAGAAGCTCTCGCACCTTTGCGTCGTCTTCCCAGCGTTGGGCATCAACGAAGGTGAGTGCAATCGCGTCACTTTTCGCTACCCCGCATCGTGATGATTGATGTGAATTGTGCTAGTCACTTCGAGAAGCTATTCAAGAGGTTCTTCCGGCCAAGCAGGAGCAGCTAAAGAAGCTTGAAAGTGACCCCTCCAATACGATCACTAATACTGTACAATTAACTTTCCTACTATAGAAATCCGAGCACTCGCAGGCCGTCGTCGGTGATGTCAAGGCGCGTCGCATCTCGCCTACCTTTTTCTTTTCTAACCTCCTAAATAGGTGGAGAACATCATTGGAGGCATGAGAGGCCTGAAATCGATGCTTTGGGAGGCATCCGTTTTGGACCCCAACGAGGTATGTCCGTGTATACTTTTGACGGGCGTGCACTCATCGGTCTTTGGTACAGGGTATCCGGTTCCATGGTCTTACGATTCCCGACTGCCAGAAGGTGCTCACTCCCGCACCTGGTGGCAAGGAAATCATCGCCGAGAGTATGCTCTGGCTCTTGATGACCGGTCGCGTCCCTACAACGGAAGAAACCCGCCAACTCTCAAAAGAGCTCGCAGAGAAAGGCGAACTCCCAGCCTTCGTGGAGAAACTCATTGACTCGTAAACGCGATTTCTCTCAATCATCATCATCATTCATGTGGGTTAACTTGGACATCGCTTCTTAGGCTACCCCAGACTCTCCACCCCATGACCCAACTCGGCATCGGTGTGGCCGCACTAAACCAGGAGAGCAGCTTCCAATCTGCCTACGAGAAAGGTATCAAGAAATCAGAATACTGGACGCACACGCTGGACGATTGCATCAACCTCTTGGCCCGACTCCCCGCTCTCGCCGCTCGCATCTACCGAAACGTCTACCACCCTGGCAAAGAACTTCCTGGTATCGACAAAGAGCTGGATCTCGTTGGTCAGTTGGATTATCTCGCACACTCCCCCGCATGTGAAATTGATGTTGACATTTTTGATGGGTTTGCGCAGGCAATTACACCAAGATGCTCGGGTTCGGGGATAATCATAATCTTACCGAGTATCTCCGTCTTTATATTGCTTTGCATGGTGATCATGAAGGTGGTAATGCTTCAGCCCATACAGCTCGTCAGTGTCTCTTTCCAATAAACTTCATTCAATGTGAAGCTCACAGTTGTTGTAGACCTCGTTGGCTCTACATTGGCCGATCCCTATCTCGCGTATTCCGCTGCTCTTTACGCGTTAGCTGGGCCACTTCATGGGTTTGTCGGTATTCAGGAACCAGACTTTCCCTTCTGACCTGCGCGACATCAATACAGGCTTGCTAACCAGGAAGTCCTCCGCTGGCAACAAGCCATGCAGAAGGAACTCGGAGACAACATCACTCATGAACAGATCAAGGAATACTTGTGGAAGACCTTAAAGGGTGGACAAGTGGTACCAGGGTTTGTTTTCTCTTCCCCTCAATATGTACGCCTGACTTATGAGTATAAATCTGCTAGATACGGCCATGGTGTTTTGAGAAACCCCGATCCTCGCTTCATCGCTCTCCAGGAGTTCTGTGAATCCCGTCCGGAATTGATGTCCAGCCCGACCATCCAACTCGTTAAGAAGGTCAGCACGACCGTTTCTTCCTGTTTCTCCACGTGTTTAATTATTGTTACCTTTTGAAAGACCTACGAGGTTGCACCTGACGTCCTCAAGGAACACGGAAAGGTCAGTGACTCTAATATAACATCCTACGCATGTACATCGACGCTCAATTCTCTCGCAGACTAAGAACCCCTACCCCAACGTCGACGCCACATCCGGTTCGTTACTCACCTCAGTGCTCCCTTTTCCTTTCGTACCATACTAACGCCAATTCAGGTTGTGTGTTGTACCACTACGGACTCACCGAGTACAAGGTACGCTACTACCACCTTTGATTGATCGCTGTATTTGGCGTACTGACAGCTGCTCTAGTACTACACCGTTATTTTCGGTGTTTCACGAGGTAGACTATTACTCTAATATCTAATCGGAGGACGATTCCCTGATTATGATCGTTCCTTACAGCGCTCGGTGCAATTACGCAACTCGTCTGGGCCAGAGGTTCGTCGAATTCTACCTGATGCTGCTATATTGTTACTTACATGACCACAGCCCTTGGACTTCCTTTGGAGAGACCCAAGTGTAAGTGTCATCCCACTCATCCGGACTAACGCTCAATCCAAGGACCACAGCTCTATCCATGGATGCCATCGAAAAGTTGATCAAGAACTAGACTTCAAGCATTCGCACCACGAACGTCGATAGTAGGGGGTATATTTGGTAGCCACATGATACCATAATTGTACACACTCGCAATAAACCAACGAATACAAAGTTCAAACGTCCTCCAAGGAGCGAACACGGGAAACAGATTATCCCTAAACCCAGGTCCAAAGTACGAGAGAAAACCAACCCAATACCAATTAATACGCCTATCTATCCTTAGATCCTTCGAGGACCTTGGGGGCCAGCATGAGGGGGAGGAGGTCCGCCCTGCATGGGATATGTACCGGGAGGAGGCATATGGCCAGGGCCAGGAGGCGGCATACCTCCGCGCCCTGGCGGGGGGCCTCCACGTCCTTGACCCGGAATATAACCAGGCCCACCATACCCCGGGGGAGGAGGCCCTTGAGGTCCGGGACCAGGACCTGGATACCCTCGACCTGGGCCGTTAGGATAACCCTGTGGAGGAGGTCTACCTCCACCTCCAGGTATAGGGACTGAGTGAGAGTGCTGCGGGGGAGGTGGACGAGCTTGCGATTGCTGCGGGGGAGGAGGACCACGGGGAACTGGTGGTGCGTTGACTGGTCCATCACGAAGCTGGACGGGAGGAGCGTTCTTATCCGCGGTCTTCAAGATCTCGTCGCTAAAAGGATATACGCGCCAGCTCGGCAACAATCTATTGTCAAGGAAACGTATGGACTCACTCGAGAAGGTTGAGCGCGGCACACAGGACGACCCATTCGACACAATCTTCGTTGCCTTCACCGAGTGTCTGCCAGACAGCCTTTTCTTCGGGCGTCTTCCCAGTGATGCTTATGCGAGTGCCGCCACCACTGCTGGCCGGGTTCTTCTGGATCTTGCCGAATTCGATGCGCTTCGGCGGGATGTTATGTCCTGCGTATGCAAAGTAGAACATGCTCCAGAATGCGGCGTTAGGGTTGGGCTTGGATATCTGGAAGAGAGGGAGATCTGGGGAGTCTGGGGATGGAAGGGAGAGCTTGTAGATTGGGGAGATTACACCGGTGTTGGCGATGGTCCATTTGAGATTACGTGAGGCTTCGCAACGGACGACACGGGAATGGGAAGAAGCACCGTGACCTGGGTCTGATGCGGAACCCTTTCCGGGCTCCTTTGGGCGAGGAGGGAAGAGCTTTGCGACGCAGAGATCGCCTTGTGGAGAAGGAGTGAGAAGATAGTTTTCAGCGTTCTGGCGGTGGACGGGAGATGAATGGGAGAAGGCAAGAGATTAGATTAGAGGAAATGGAACGCACAAAGTTTGTGTGGAGATAGGAGTATAGTATGTTTTGGGGCTGTCCTGTGTCAGAGACGGTGGTGTGAGTGGAAAGCAGAGGGGGCTAGAGAGAGGGAATCGCACCGTGCGGGGTGACGATGAGAGTCGGGAGGTGGTTTGGAATGACGGTGTGGGTCGGCGAGGCAAAGACAGCGTAGATGGCTAGACGAGGGCGGTCAGAACACAGACATTGACACGGCGAAGGGAAGACTTGCCCGCCATCGAGACACTCAACTTGGAGAAGGAAACGAGCAACGACGTAAAGATGCAGCGCCCAAGTCGTTGCTTTTGTATGCCCCTATTTGTAGCGTGTCTGTCACACATCCTGTCACGGCCCCGTCCTTCCAACCTCAGCCAGCGTCCATCGATCCAACGCACAACGGCGAACACGGAACAGCCCCAGCGTCTGCTCCGTTCAAGTCCCAGCCATCTGCGTCTCCGCCTCCCAAGTATCCCGCTACCTCCATGAAGGGCCTCAAGAAAACTCTGGTTCGTTTTTCTGTGACCGTGTACAGGCCTCCTCTTATGTGCTCTATCCAATCAGCTCAGCCGTAAGAGCTCCCAGGACTCCTCCTCCTCAAAGACCAAGGAATCAAAGGCAAATAATGCCGCTGCCGCCGCCGCCGCTGCTGCTGCTGCTCCCCCGCCCCCTCCAAACTCAGCCAAGCCATTACCCCAGCCAGGCGCGACGATAGCCAGCAATCACGCAAACAGCACAACCCACTATGCCCTATCCCAGCAGCAGTCCTCCTCCGCCCGCTCTTCGTCCCCAGCATCGGCCTCGGGCACCTCAGATCGCAATAGATACTCCAACGATGGCGCTGCCACCCCTCCCATCGTCGTCGTCAGCTCAGATCCATCAGCAGACCAACGTCGCGCGGCTCACACAGGCTCTCCAGAACGCTCCACCCTCAACGTCGATCACGCGTCAGGCGCTGCAACTCCCCCGAGAGCAACCCTCAATCGGCTCAGAGCTCCTCCCAAAGATACCATCCCAATAGTAGGAAAACCCCCACGCAAACAGAGAAGTTCTCGTTTCGTTGTCACTGAAAAGGCCGAGATCGAGAAGCTGCCCACCTTCATGGGTAAGCTGCGCTCGCGACAATCTGTCCAGATCCTGTATCTTATCCCCCTTAGAAACCCTTCCGAGTGAACGTCCACAGCTTTTTATCCGAAAGCTTCACCAGTGTCGCGTCCTATTCGACTTTAATGATGCCAGCTCAGAGCTCAAAGGCAAGCAGATCAAGGCTCAAACACTCCACGATCTCCTCGAATATATCACCACTCAACGCGGTGTCATCACTGATAACGTGTATCCTGAGGTCGTCAATATGGTACGCCACACTTTTGCCTTCCTACTTATCGCGCTCAGTCTTTTATTAGTTTGCCGTCAACCTCTTCCGTTCGATACCTCCTCCAGTAAACCCCATCGGGGACGCGTTCGACCCAGAAGAAGACGAGCCTGTTTTAGAACTCGCGTGGCCTCATCTCCAGATCGTCTACGAGTTTTTCCTCCGTTTCGTTGAAAATCCCGACTTCAACACCAACATCGCAAAGCGATATATCGACCAAAGCTTTGTTCTCAATCTCCTTGAACTCTTTGACTCAGAGGACCCTCGAGAGCGCGACTTCCTCAAAACCACACTCCACAGAATTTATGGAAAATTCCTCAACCTTCGTGCTTTCATCCGTCGTTCCATTAACAATGTCTTCTTCCATTTCATCTACGAAACAGAGCGCCACAACGGTATCGCAGAGCTCCTGGAAATCCTCGGCTCCATTATCAACGGCTTCGCCTTGCCGCTGAAAGACGAGCACAAGACCTTCCTTACTCGCGTCCTCCTTCCCCTACACAAAGTCAAAAGCCTGTCATTATATCACCCGCAACTGGCCTACTGTGTCGTCCAATTCTTGGAAAAGGATGCAGTGTTGGCTGAAGTGGTCATGCTCGGGCTGTTGAAGTTTTGGCCCAAAGTGAACTCCCCCAAGGAAGTGATGTTCCTGAACGAGGTGGAGGAAGTTCTCGATGTCATCGATGCTGTGGAATTCCAGAAAATCCAAGTCCCATTGTTCCAACAACTAGCGCGTTGCATCAACAGCCAACATTTCCAAGTGGCCGAACGCGCGCTGCTGTACTGGAATAATGAATACGTCGTCAATCTCATGAGCAGTAATCTCCCTATCATCCTTCCCATCGTGTTCCCTGCCCTGTATTCAAACTCGCGCTCGCATTGGAATAGGTGAGTCGAAGCTGTTTTTATCTCCGATTTGCGATCGGGCTAAGCGCGCTGTTCGACAGGACCATTCACGGCATGGTGTACAACGCGCTGAAGCTGTTCATGGAAATCAACCCTGATCTCTTCGACGAGGCAATGCAACACTATCGACAACAGAGAATCGAGTACGTGGTTATTTTTGTTTCATCTCCAATCGCTGCAATCAGTCCTGACTTTCAATATCAAGTGAGCAAGACCGTGCTGTTCATCGATATGAAGCCTGGAAGAAACTGCAGGAGATAGCTCGGGAAAGAGCACCTGCAGGATACGTCGAGGTTCCTCACCCACCTCCTCCACCACCACCTCCTGTCGACGATATCGATATCGTCGACCTATCGATGGAACTCAATGCCGCTACGATTGATGATATAGGGATAGACGAACAAGGGATGGAGAGAGTTCCCACTGCTGATCCGGGTCTGGACGTAAGTCGCGAGGCTTAGTTCTAAGTTTCGCTTAACCCAATGCTGATTTTTTTGCGTCATTGTCTGTGTCTCTTTTCGTGATTGATAGAGCCCTTTGCCTAACGTGGGTACATCGCTTGATCAGTCGCCTCCGCAGGCACCGCATGTACGTCGAAAGAGCGTTCTACCAGGTCAGCACGATTGGCAATCACTTCAATCTGGGCTTGCTTGGTTTACATCTTCTGCGTAGTGGATCCGACTGTGTTGCGGGACCTGCAAGCTCATAGGAGTTTGGATGATTCCGGGAATCCTGGATCGCATGTATTACTTTAAAATCTTTTTTCTTCCTTTTTTTTCTAGATCGTCCTACCCTTTACACCCACCATTTGCTGAACATTACACTCGTCTGTTGCTTATACCCAGCCAACCGTTTACCTTTTCTTACTACATGCACCAAACATACACACTCGTTTACTACTGTGTTCACTGTTATTAAATCTGTGTTCTACAAGACCCTACCGACCTGTTGTTTTCATTTAATTTTTTTCCCCTCTCCTCGACATGTTCTCTACATTACCTGGTGTTTCTTCGACCTTCTAGCAAATGGAATTTTTTTCGAGTCCCTTCTGCAGCTTGCGCGTAACTTGGTGATGAGGTCATCCGTAAGCGCTTGACTTTGCGTGGTATCACGTGATCTGGTAAAGAACTTGCCAGAACGATCGACAAGTTTCTGGACGATGTGATCAGAGGCGTATATAATGAGTCGAGACTTGAGAGGCCCCTCAAGTCGCATCTTTCTTTTCAACCTTTTTCCTCTCTTCTCTCTATCATCATCATGTCTTCCTCAAAAGCTATTGGCATTGACTTGGGCACCACCTATTCGTAAGTCCCCCCTTGATCTTTCTTCGTTCACTTTCATCGGCGACTCAACGCTGCTTTTTGGTTGTGTTAGATGTGTCGGTGTCTGGCAAAACGATCGTGTAGAGATCATCGCCAACGATCAGGGTAATCGCACAACGCCCTCATATGTATCCTTCTCCGACACGGAGCGTCTCATCGGTGATGCTGCTAAGAATCAGGTCGCGATGAACCCCCACAACACGTAAGTTCTCAACGATCCCATTCATTATTACGTCCATGAACTCATCGGATTTTCATCTAGTGTCTTTGACGCCAAGCGTCTCATCGGACGCAAGTTCGAGGATGCTGAAGTGCAATCCGACATCAAGCACTTCCCCTTCACTGTCTTCAGCAAGGGCGGCAAGCCTTACATCCGCGTCCAATACCGTGGTGAGGATAAAGAATTCGTAAGTCCATCCATCCGTCTCCGATCGCGGCTTTGATCTAACTCGCGCTTGTAGTCACCTGAAGAAATCTCCTCGATGGTCCTCACCAAGATGAAGGAAACCGCTGAGGCTTACCTTGGCACCACCGTCACCAACGCCGTCGTTACTGTCCCCGCCTACTTCAACGACTCCCAGCGTCAAGCTACCAAAGATGCCGGAACGATCTCGGGAATGAACGTTCTCCGTATCATCAACGAGCCTACCGCCGCTGCCATCGCCTATGGTCTTGATAAGAAGGTCACTGGCGAGCGCAACGTCCTCATCTTCGATCTCGGTGGAGGAACCTTCGATGTCTCTCTCTTGACCATCGAAGAAGGTATCTTCGAAGTCAAGGCCACCGCTGGTGATACCCATCTTGGTGGTGAAGATTTCGATAACCGTCTCGTCAACCACTTCGCTCAGGAGTTCAAGCGCAAGCACAAGAAAGGTAAAGTCATTTCTATTTCTGGGTTTTAGTGAATTTAATGCTGACGGCACACCTTGCTTTTCAGATCTCTCCGCCAACCCTCGTGCCCTCCGTCGTCTCCGCACGGCTTGTGAGCGTGCCAAGCGAACCCTCTCTTCCGCCACCCAAACTTCCATCGAAATCGACTCCCTCTTCGAGGGTATCGACTTCTACACTTCCCTCACCCGTGCTCGTTTCGAGGAACTCTGCCAGGATCTCTTCCGCAGCACCCTCGAGCCCGTCGAGAAGGTTTTGCGCGATTCGAAGATCGACAAGGCCAACGTCCACGAAATCGTCCTCGTCGGTGGTTCCACCCGTATCCCCCGTATCGTCAAGCTCGTCTCCGACTTCTTCAACGGCAAGGAGCCCAACAAGAGCATCAACCCCGATGAGGCCGTCGCTTACGGTGCTGCTGTCCAGGCTGCTATCTTGTCTGGTGACACCTCCGAGAAGACTCAAGACCTCCTCCTCCTCGATGTCTCCCCTCTATCTCTCGGTATCGAGACCGCTGGTGGTGTCATGACCGCCTTGATCAAGCGTAACACCACTGTCCCCACGAAGAAGTCCGAAGTCTTCTCGACCTACTCCGACAACCAGCCTGGTGTCCTCATCCAAGTCTTCGAGGGTGAACGTGCTCGCACCAAGGACAACAACTTGCTCGGCAAGTTCGAGCTCTCTGGTATCCCCCCTGCTCCTCGTGGTGTTCCTCAGATCGAGGTCACCTTCGACATCGACGCCAACGGTATTCTGAACGTCTCCGCTTCCGACAAGACCACCGGCAAGTCGAACCGCATCACCATCACCAACGACAAGGGTCGTCTATCGAAGGAGGAGATCGAACGCATGGTCAACGAAGCTGAGAAGTATAAGGCCGAGGATGAGGCCGCCGCCTCCCGCATCGCTGCCAAGAACGGTCTCGAATCCTACGCCTACAACCTCCGCAACTCACTCACCGACGAGAAGTTGGCTGAGAAGTTCGAGCCTGCCGACAAGACCAAGCTCGAGTCCGCCGTTAACGAAACCATCTCATGGCTCGACAACTCACAGGAGGCCTCGAAGGAGGAGTACGAGGAGAAGCAGAAGGAGTTGGAGGGCATTGCCAACCCCATCATGCAGAAGCTTTACGGCGCTGCTGGTGGTGCACCTGGTGGCTTCCCTGGTGGCGGCGCTGCTCCGGGCGGCTTCCCAGGCGGCGGTGCCGAAGACGGTCCCAGCGTCGAGGAGGTTGACTAGTTCTCTGACTCTGTCGCATCGGACATTCGTGGCTTCTTCAATTAAAATACTTGCATTCCTCATACTTATAAATACGTGCACTACTGTAGACTCGGTCCATTTGTAATATAGCATGCATTTCTCTATTCCTTTCTTTCCGCAATGACATGAGTGTGAACGACGAGAACGAGTAAAAGTAAGGTGCGTAGGCCTGGTTGTTAAGTAGCTCGTAATGCCCCTGCGAAAACCTTTCCTCCAGCTACTGGCCGTTGGAGTTTGTTTGCACCTAAGTTGTAGAATGAACAACGGTCTTGAGAACATGTAACGGAATAATCATACCTGTTTCGACCTTGAATGAAGCCATGACAAAGGCATCGAGGTTAGGCGACTCTGGGAAGCGCACTCATCAAGGCATCAACTCCATAGCTAGATGGAAGAAATCCTACCAATATCTCGCATGCCATAAAAGTCTGCAATCACTTCTTGGGCATCCACCTTCAACGTGAAGAATCCCCTGTAAAAACCTTCGCTCCAATGTAGATCACGATTAGCAGACACCAGGCTTCTTGAGACGGCATCCGCCATGTCTAGGGTGAGGTTAACTCCAAACGTCGTGGGGGACGATACAGCTGTTCCAGCGAACTCGACACCAATGCCACCTTGTCCTGTGGTTGAGTTATACCGTAGGCAGCGTCGTGGTGTGACAGACGGACGATCAACCAGGGGGAAGAAGGCAGGATCACAGCGTGTTGTGTCATTTGGATCTGTGGGGGGTATTGAGTGGGATGGGACGGTGAATTCCCTTGTGCGTTGCTTACAAGCTAGGTCGGAGACCCAGTTTACATGGCTATCACCAGAGAGGATGATCGTGTTGTCTATACTCTCACCATAGAGGTGATTGAGTATGCGATTGCGATTAGCTCTATAACCATCCCATGAATCCTATGCGAATGGTTGGACAATGTTTAGATATGGCTCGTCGATGTTGTCATCTTTCAATAAGCAAACTCACCACGTTGACTAAGCGAACATGCAAGAGGATTATTCATCAACTGCGAGGCACGAAGGAAGCGAGGCGAGACCAATCATACAATGTGAACCGAGGTCGATTTGGGTAAAGACGACTTGTTGTCTGATGGAACGTCGACGTCAGAGTGCGTCCTCGCTTGAAGTCGAGTCGGTTCTACGAACCCCACAATGCGCCATACCGCACCGCGTTGCTTGGACTTTGAGAGCGTCTCAAGGAACCCTATTGATTGAGTTAGCATTAGCTTCTAGCCCTTACGATGCTTTTGCAACGAGACGTGCATTTTTCTTGATCGAAGCCCATGAGGGTTCTATCCTGATCATCCGCTACCGAATTGATGGCTGTATCAACGAGGGTAACACCGTTTGAGTTATCCGGAACACACCCTTGGGAGTAAATGACTCACAGTCTACATGCGATAGTAATCGATCGAGGGGTTTAACCGAGGAGATAAAACGGTAACCTGACCTGTGTTGTAGTACAACTGGGTGAAATTCGATGAGTTATTGATAGGATGAGTTATACTGCGAATGGTATCTCCGCTCACATCAGTGATATCTCTGCTATATTGACCTAAGAAGGTATAATTGAGTGAGAGAGGCAGCCGCATTGCACATGTGCCGACGTACGAGTATCCAGCATGGTTAAGTCCTGGAAATTTTGACAACAATTAGATGCCGCAAGTCTCCGTGGATTTATCTAGACAAATGGTGTTACTAACGATCAGCTTTCCTATCTGGAAGTTTCTCCAAATCCTAAGCCGATTGTTGGGGTCGACTTGTCTAATGGGCATCCACTCGTGGTAAGCCCTGACTGCGGCCATTTTTCGGTCAGTGAAGCAAGCTTCCGAAGGGGAGAAGGAGCATCCACTGCTCGAGTCATTGGAATTTGCAGTTCCGGCCTTCCAAGCTTGATCTGCGACCTGCGGTGGACATAGTGAAAAGGCGTATGCCGGGTGGGCAGCCATGGATCGTACCTCGTGATCATCCTGAGAGAAGCGTGCGGTGAAAATAAGAGTGGATTCGAGAATGATCGACATACCCTAAAGGAAGCTTTTCCATCAAAACATTACCAAGACCAAGTACTCCGAAAACACCCACCACACTGTGATCCAAGGTGCCGATTGGTGCGCCATAACTAGACTAACATCAGTTCGATATTGGTTCAGGCGTTGCCGGTAGTCATGGATGGTAGCGAGTTCCCTGCCTATAGTTTCGCGACCGATACTAGTGCTGCCCCATGGCGTCAATGTGACTGAAGCCGATAAAAGGTGGTCGCTCAGATGCTCACCCATTGCCCAAAGACTCGTAAATCTATGAAGAAGGATTAGCGTCAGTGTTCAAGTTAGCCTCGGGGAAGCTCCCGGCGACGAAAAACTTTTGCTGACATAGTCCCCCAAGTGGATAAATATATCAGCGCTGAGGTTATGGGCCGCGACTCCATATGCATTGAAATAGCCTAGGTGAAGGGGAAAAGAGCGTCGATTCAAAGTCGTGTGTTTTGCACGCTGCAAGCTTGGCGTGTGACTTGCCGGTTTGATATCTCGAGCAAGAGAAGACTGCGAGCGTCAAGGGCCTCCCGTTATTCACCTTCTGCGCAGCGGCTGGGTAAAACGCGGGTGAGAGGGGTAGCAGGCAAAGAGCATGTCATTTACTGTTAGGCATAGGAAGCGTTCGTGTACGGCCGATCGGGCTGAGGGATTGGGGGTTTAAACAGTCAGAGAATTGGAAGAAGTAAGTTGTATCGGGCTGCAGGCCGGTAGCTTCGAGCTTAACGGTGTAGTCGACCTCATATGATGTGAAAGCGTCACCAGAATTGACTGGATCGCCGGCTAGGTCGGGAAATAATGAGATTTTATATGACACACAAATTGGTAGGCTTTGGTCCAGTGCGGCGGATGCGGAAAAAGAAGGGAGAGCCCTGGTCCAGAGAAGCACCGAGGTGTCCAGAGGGTCGCCCTGCACGATGATATATGGGCGACTTTCCTAGTAAGGAACAATGGAATCCTCGGGGCTCACGCTAGCAACTGAAACAGCGAAGTAGGTGCCGACGACATGAGCGTGAGGTGACGGGTGAAGCTTTGGAGGACCAACCTGAATGGGTAAAAACAATGCCGCCGTTCCATATGAATGGGCTCTATATGTCGCAGTGGTTAGGTAAAGATCCAGAGTTATGAAATACGAACATTGTGAAAATCAGCGCCATAAAAGGTGGGGTAGTGTTTATCGTCAAAAGCCCCCGAGTTTGCTTGAGCAAAGCGTGCTTGTATCGTGCTCGTGTCATGTGCAATCTGGTTCGGATTCAGGAAGGTAGTTGTCAGTATTTCGTGGATCAACACGCCTGTCGGTAGTTTTTGAACGGCGAGGCATAGGCCAAATTTCTGTCAAGATACTGAGTAGCACTGGTGAATGTGGTGGTAGCAGAGCAAGCTATCGCCAGAGCCAGAGCCAGGGCTAGCGGCAAGGCCATCACTGTGGAAGATGTAAAGTTCAGAGCAAGAGAACGCCACGCGCCACCCCCTGAGAACTTACTGACAGGAATCCGACCTCCTCGGTGGACGTCCCCGCGTCACGCTGCCCCATGCGTCATGCGTCCGGCGTTTTACACCGGTGAACTCTGTCAGAGTAATATATTCTTGCTTCTTGGAACAACATGATCTGCCAAAAACAATCTACTTATCCCACCTTCTCACACTCCTTCTCCCTCTTCAAATCATCATCATGCCTTCCTTCACAACCTCCCCAACACACAACTCCACCTCCAGCGACTCAGAATCCACAAACACTCGTCCATCCCGTGCCATCGTCAGGTCGTACGCCCATTCCATTGCCAATCATCCTCTTATCCATCGTCTAATCCCACTTTCAGAATGGGCGCATGTGTACACTGCAAGTCTCTCAAGGTATGTAAATTCCTTCCCCAGATTTTCTGTGTCCTTATCCTGATCACATCCACATATATAGGTCAGATGCGAGTTCAATGCCGGCGATATTGCTTGCCAGAGATGCATTGCAAGCAACTTTCAGTGCTTGGCAAGGACACGCAAAAAGCGCAAAGCTGCACCGTACGTCTGAGTCGCCACATTACACCTACTTGTATCAACAACCTTTTACCAGCACCCACGAAGACTTACAAGAAAGGTCTCTGACCCAGGACCTACAAATCAAGGAGTTGCTTGTCAAGCTTGATCAAATAAGGGAAGACTCACAGATACGCCATTGGATGGTCAAGGCCCAATCAGACATTGCTGCAGATATCGCCAGTAAGCTGGAAACGTTCTTTCGTGGGTACGCCATCTCAAACCTTGTAGGCACAGACCCTGCCTTGATCTATTACGGGACAGCCGATGCCTCAGGAATGGCCGTTCAGGCATTCGCACCGCAAGGTGTGTATTGTGTGGCCACTTGTGCCATCCACTCTTCTACTAACTCCGCCGCTCGAAGGGATGCGTCTCCCAATATCGCCTCCCAATATTGTGAAATATTGCGCTCTTTACCCGGCTCAAATAAACGAACTATTTCGCATGTGAGTGTATCATGACCCCGTCCGTGTTAACAAGCTTATCCCTCCAATGAATAGCTTTTTCGACCGAATCAACGTGAGTGTGGCCCAATGCAATTCTGTGTTACATCACCTCAATTTCGCCTATCCAGCCGTTCTTCTCTATTCTTGATCCCGAGTTGCACACCCCAGAGCGTTTAATATGGACATCCCCCTTCTTGTTCACAGTCAGTGAGTCCTTCGCGATCAATCCCTCCCCCTCTCTGTCCGAAGACTTACCGACGGTAAACAGTCTGCTCGACCGCTTCCCGATATTACTCAGCGCGTCCGAATTTGTATTACATCGCGAAGGATTTCGCCAGGGAGGCGGCGGGTCAAGCATTAGTCGATGGCTCCAAGTCTGTTGACGTTTGTCAAGCGTACTTACTGCTTGCCGTCTACCCAGTCCCCAAGAAGAAATGGGCTGAAGATAGAAGCTGGCTCCTCATGGGCGTAGCCATACGGTATGCTCTCCCTATTCGTGCACCCCCATCCGTCCTAATGCATGTGTCGTAGCATGGCTCTAGAACTTGAACTTAATCAACCTCCCCCATCCGACATGGACGAAAGGGAAGCCTTGAACCGGACACGGACATGGCTGAACTGCTTTTGCGTGGATGGCTCACACGCCATCCAATTTGGGAAGCTGCCAATGCTGCGCCTAGATGATTATGTTGCCAGGCGTTCCCCAAACTGGTATAAAACGTCAAGGATGAACATCGACTTCGACATTCATCTCTGTGCCTATGTCGATTTGATTATATTGATGGCCAAGTGGCGCAACAGAATTACGGAAGGTAATGAAAACCTGAAACGTGGCGAGGTGAGATTTCCCTCCAGTGCTGATGAACCACTACCTCACGACCCTTAGCCGTTTGACCTGGTCCGAGTGTGCATCGACTTTGACAGCCAATTGTCCAAGGACATGGGGGAATGGATCAAGCGTTACGCTATGGACTCTGACGGTATGGCACACTTCAAGCTCCCCGACCAATACTTACTGAATCTACCCCTTCCAGCGACACCGATATGTGTCTATCGAGGCAAGACCACACAAATGTAAGTAGCTTCAGCTCGGTTGATAGTATACAACTGATTTGGGTTTGCCGATATAACAGGATTGCAGCATACCTCCGCTTGGTCGTGCTGTCTCTCGCATTTCAACATCAACTCAAAACTGGCATTAAGAGAGACTCATACGTCGTTCGTGAGGTAGGATAAAGTTGCTGCTGCACGTCGATATCTTTCTCACCTCATGCCAAGTCCATCGTGGCTGCCGAAAGTGTTATCAACATTATGGTCGATCAGCTGGCCCCAACTGGAACCCTCCGATACGCCATGGCTGTGCGTATTCTCGCTTTACTCCTAACGCCCTTGCTAATCCCTGTTCAGGCCCACTTCCTATATGTTTCCTTTGCAGCGGCCTTCTTACTTAACGTCCGTCTGTTCACGCATTCTCTCCGTCGTCTCGCCAACTCAAGCTTTGCTTCCAGTTTCTTCGGACCAAACTTGTACCTCTTCTCGATGATAATAAGCATCGAGACATAAAGCATAACGTTCGAAGGTTAATCGGAGTCTTGGGTTCGGAACGAGGAATTGCCCTTGATGGTCGACATACTCCCGCCCTGTACTCGCGGTTCTTGCAATCCCTGTTGGCCAAGTATATCCCCGAAGAAACCACATACCCCGATTTTATGACAACGTCCGAAGACGTCAAGGTTATCCCCCATCACCCAACTGAACGTCAACCAAGTCCTTATCAGACTTGGCCCGACACTGGTGTCTTCCGTGGAGATGCATCTCCGCCATCCCAAAGCGACCTCCCAGCAGGAACCATTTACCAACACTCCGGCGAAGCAGACATGGACTTCAGCCTGACGCACTTCATGCAAAGTGTGTCTCAAGGCCAACCATTCGACGAGCGTAATCAATCGGGTAGCTCGACTATGGCCTGGGAGCAGCGCACCGAGGAGTTGAGCCAGTTCTATCAATCTAACGTGCTGTCCGCCTCGAACTTGGCTGGGTGGGATGTGTTTCCATATCAGGGTGCGTGGTCTGGCCAGCATTGACCACCATACTATATATTGTACGATAGACGATAGACTGTAGCATATTTGTTGAATTCTGGTTGTATCGATATTCCTGTGATATTCTTGGATAATTTGGGCCCCTCAATTGAATTCGTTTCTTAATTGTAAACGCATCACCCTACTCGCGATCTCGATACCGCCCGGCGGCCCCATCGACCACATCTCCGATTCAGCGTCGCTGGCACTGTATTCAACCGGGCGCCAATCCTTTCTTCGAAGCGCCGCAGCCTGACGACGCTCAGGCTAGAACTTGGCGGGAGCCTTTGAACCACAGTCTGTGCATTTGCCACTCTCTGCTTCCCTACTCATTTATATGGCTGAAAACAACTCTGCGCTGAAGCGGTTAACGTTGGCGTCTCCATCCATGAACATCAACCCTGATACTTAATCATCTCGCAGTGTCTACCAAACTATCTTCACATCTGGGCGTACCCTCTCAAAGCTCAGGGATGAGGCTCTAGCGGACAGACTACTTCCTGCGTCTGTAGATGAACTTTCTGTGCCAGGGCGAAGTATAGCTTGGAAGGTACTTTGAAATGTGCCTCCCAATTGCTCACTCTCATCATCTAACATGTTAGATAGCTCTTCTTCCTAGAAGTGTATGGCGGGCCCTTGCCGTCTGGAGTTTCTGCTAAACACATGCAAGACTCTCTTCAGAGTTCGCGGTCGCAATACGTTCAAGCTCTTGTCAAGCATATGAAAGCACCTGATGGGAGCTTTGAGGCCGACTTGCAGATTCCTGGTGCCCCTCACCTCCCACGCACCTCCGACCGCGCGATCACGAATCTTGACCGAAACAATCCTTTAAGCTTGCACAATGATGTGCGTGGCGACTAGGTTGACTTTCGCCTTGACTAATATCCACGTGTAGAACCCATGGACAGAGTGGTTTGCATCCGTTGAACTCAGAAAAACGATACGTCAAGATGTTGAGAGAACGTACGCATGCGTCTTTATCCAACTATTCGCGCCTATCTCATTGTGTTGTCCCCAGTTTTCCTGAGATGGTGTATTTTCGAGACCCCGAGGTGCAAGCCCAACTCACTGTTATCTTGTTTCTATATGCCTCTGCCAATCCTTCGATAGGATATCGACAAGGCATGCATGAGCTTTTGGCACCTCTTTACTACGCAGTGGCATTCGATTCTATGGTTTCGTCCGAACGCGACGATCTCCCCGCTGACTGCAAGGCATTGGGTGCTATATGTGACGCTGACTGGGTCGCGGCGGATGCTTGGACTTTGTTTGACGCGCTCATGAAATCTGCTTCCCAGTGGTACGAATGGCGTGAATCGCCGCCTACGTCACGCGGGCTAGGATCTCCCCTCTCACATCACGTAAATATCCACGTCGGCAACAAACCCCCACCGCAGGAGTACGTGGCTCCGATCGTGAAGGCATGCAACAGGATTCAGTCAGATATGTTGAAGAACGTTGATCCAGCTCTGTATAGTCACATGCAGGCCTCCGGGATTGAGCCCCAGATATATGGCATGTATGTATATCTTGATTCTATGACGTTCAATATTTTATTTCGCGTTCAGTCGGTGGCTCCGCCTTCTCTTCACTCGGGAGTTTTCTCTGCAAGATTCCATGTTGATTTGGGATGGCTTGTTCGCCGTCGATCCGTCCTTGGAGCTCGCTCAATGGATATGTGTGGCGATGTTAGTCCGGATAAGAAACCAGCGTGAGTAGCATCCCTTGTTAATTCATACCAGCGTGACTCAATTATGTTCATCTCTCCCAGTCCTCCAATCTGATTATGGTGGGCAGTTGACCTTCTTACTACGATACCCCGCTCTACCCACGGAGCCACCAGGAGGCCCCAACGACATGCCTTACCATACTTCCCTGCTACTCAGGCAAGCCCTGGCATTTCAAATGTCGCCTTCACCTACCACGGGGGTTTCCATAGTCCTAGAAAATAGAAACTTACTTGGAATTCCTGTCGAACCGTTGGAGGCTTCTCCCCACGTTGAACGTCGCCGCCCGGGGCATATACCCCGAGACAAGGCTGCATCTACGTCAGATCTCAGTCGACCAGGGTTTCCTCGCTCACCTCCTTCCCAAGCCTTTGGTTTCCCTGAAGGCATAACTCGGGGACTCCTCGAACGTGGGGAAAGTCTAGGTATAAATAAATCTTTCATGAACGCCGTGTCCGAAATTCGGGTACGTCGATCCATCCGACATTTTTGTGATTATTTGCTGAAGTAAAACTTTCAGAGAAATATCCCAGATATCGCTGCTTCCCTCGTCAGGTCTCCCAACGCTTCGTCAACTTCTTCGTACCCGTTGATCGACGAACGTCCCCCGGAAGAGCGGCCACCATGGGAGCCTCGGACACGGTTTGAGATGGAGCGCGAGATGGCACAACTACGGCTGAACAACAGAAAGCTGGCTGATTCGGTCAGTTGGATTGTGGATACGTTACTACAGGACGAATCCGAAGACGGTGGATCAGAGCGGGTAAAAAAGATCCAGAGCAATAAGCGAGATGCGTTGGAGTCGTTGGCATACGTTCGCGATGTCCTTCGCGGCGCGGTAGCGGACATTGACGAAGACCGGCTCTATAGCGAGGAAGAATTCCAGAAGCGCATGGCGTCACTTTCCACCTCACACCGTCATAACAAGAGTTCATCACAGGGAGGCCAAACAGACAATGAAGATACGCGGTTTCAGCTTGCGAAACCCACTGCACCTACACCAGTCCCTGTCGCCGATTCTTGGTCAAAGATCACATCGCCATCCGAGCCTAGGAGCTCGCGGTCACCTCCTAGGTCTGCTAATCAGGGTATTACTCGCTTTTCGTCCCACCCTGGAACTGTTTCAATGGTACCTTCTCCGCCAGCCAATAAACCTGTACTGGCTCCCTGGAACTATACGAGGTCCGGTTTCTCCAACTCGAGCTCTCTTCCTGCTGCGGCTCTTCCCCGACCCCCTCCTCCGACGTCGACTGTTCTTCTACCTCCACCCCCTGCGGTCGAGCGACTGTCAGGCGATCAAACACCGCGCCATAGAGTCAACGGAGATCCTCTTGGTGTTCTTCAGTAGTTCTCCTAAAGTCGTTTCGCGTGTTTTAGACATATATAAGGGACATTTCCTGTACCATCCTTAACTTGTGCCAATAAGGCCTGTGTATCTATCTCTGTAAACTGGTGAACGAGCATCGGAATGGGCACGAGATAGGGGTACAACCGGAAGGCCACTTGGGAAGCCGAGACCGGGAAATCACGAGCACGCGATTGGCTAGTCGGGAGATAACGTTTGGGTGACCGTTGCGGCTCATTTATTATTTCCTTCCTTTCTCGTCCTCGTCGTTGCCCACAACGATGTTCAAAAGGTCCTTTCAACGCTCTCTCACCCGTTCTCAGCGCACCTTCTCCTCGTCTGCGCCTGCGAGAAAGGTCGTAGCAACGAACCCTGTCAAGGCCCAGGAAGTTGACGTGAGCTCATGCCCTCTGGACTGCATTTATATCATTTCTGAGTCTATTTGTTCAGTCGTGGTCATCCGGGAAGTACCCTTTGATTGAGCATGAATACGACGCCATCGTAGTGTGAGTTGCCCCCACTTCCGCTCTCTCAAGGCAGTTTCTTACAGGCTCCGTAGTGGTGCCGGCGGCGCTGGTCTCCGTGCTGCCTTTGGTCTCGCTGAGGCTGGCTTCAAAACCGCATGTATTACTAAACTCTTCCCCACTCGAAGCCATACCGTGGCTGCTCAAGTAGGTTGCATTACAGTCTCGTCTAACCGTCTCTGACATTTGCGTAGGGTGGAATCAATGCCGCGCTCGGAGTGAGTAAACAGTTGGAGGATGGAACAATTGCTCATCCATAGTGTAGAACATGACAGAAGATGATTGGCGATGGCATATGTATGACACGGTATGATCCATCCCCTCTTTACTAGCGTATTATCTGAAATCCCACCAAGGTCAAAGGTTCGGACTGGTTGGGCGACCAGGATGCTATCCATTACATGTGTCGTGAAGCTCCTAACTCTGTTATCGAGGTACGTTCATTTATTCATTTGTCTTACTGGCAGCTGTGAACCCTTGTATGCGCAGCTCGAACACTTTGGTGTTCCATTCTCTCGAACCAAGGAGGGCAAAATCTACCAGAGAGCCTTTGGTGGTCAATCTCTGAAGTACGGAAAGGGCGGACAAGCATATCGTTGTGCGGCTGCTGCTGATCGTACCGGACATGCCATTCTTCACACCCTCTACGGCCAATCTCTCCGCCACGACACGAACTTCTTCATCGAGTACTTTGCCCTTGATTTGATCATGCAAGACGGTGAATGTGTTGGTGTCATCGCTTTGAACATGGAGGATGGTACATTGCATCGTTTCCGAGCGCATAAGACTGTTCTTGCGACCGGTGGCTACGGAAGAGCCTACTTCAGTTGCACGAGTGCCCACACTTGTTCCGGTGATGGTAATGCCATGGTTGCACGTGCTGGCCTTCCCCTTCAAGATCTCGAATTCGTTCAGTTCCACCCCACCGGTATCTATGGCGCTGGTTGCCTTATCACGGAAGGTACGATCTGTCCTGTCGTGCTCTAAATCTGTTCTCACCCTGGGCAGGATCTCGAGGAGAGGGAGGTTACCTACTTAACTCTGAGGGAGAGCGCTTCATGGAGCGTTACGCTCCCACAGCGAAGGATCTAGCCTCTCGCGACGTTGTCTCTCGTAGTATGACTATCGAGATTCGCGAGGGTCGTGGTGTCGGTCCTGAAAAGGATCACATTTACCTCCAACTCAGTCATCTCCCCGCCGAAGTTCTTCATGAGCGTCTCCCCGGTATCTCAGAGACCGCCGCCATTTTCTCTGGTGTTGATGTAACCAAGGAGCCCATTCCTGTTCTCCCCACTGTCCACTACAATAGTACGCCCGATTTCACTTACTCTGTCGCACTGTCTGATTTAGTCGTAGTGGGTGGTATTCCTACCAAGTACACTGGCGAAGTCCTAACCATCGATGCCGATGGAAAGGATAAGGTTGTCCCTGGCCTCTACGCTGCTGGCGAAGCTGCGTGCGTATCTGTTCACGGTGCCAACCGTCTTGGAGCCAACTCTCTGCTTGATATCGTCGTCTTCGGTCGTGCATGCGCTCATCATATCAAGGACACCCTTACCCCTGGAAAGCCCCACAAGGCCATTCCAGAGGAGGCTGGTCTTGAGAGCATTGAGTACCTTGACAAGATCAGAAATGCCAATGGACCCGAGCACACCGCTAAAATCAGATTGGATATGCAAAAGGCCATGCAGTCAGATGCCGCCGTCTTCAGGTGGGTTCATCGTGTTGACTATTAATCTCGTCATTTCTGACCGACCGCCCATGTAGAACACAACAAAGCTTGGATGAGGGTGTTGTTAAGGTCAAGGACATCTATAAGAACTTCGTTAACAATGTTGGCATTAAAGACCGAAGCATGATCTGGAACTCGTACGTCACCGTTATTTGCTTTAAGCTGTCTTTCGTCTCATTCTTTTTTTCGTAGCGATCTCGTCGAAACATTGGAGTTGCGCAATATCCTCCAATGTGCCGTCCAAACCATTACCGCTGCAGCTGCCCGCAAGGAGTCTCGTGGCGCACATGCTCGTGAAGATTACCCTGACGTTCGTAACCACTTAACCTCGTTCATTGAACTCATTGCTAACCTTAACTTAGCGTGACGATGAGAAGTGGATGAAGCACACTTTGTCCTTCCAAAAGGATTCCGAATCGCCGGACGTCGAGCTCACATACCGTGGTGTCATCGATACCACCTTGGATGAGAACGAGTGCAAGCCCGTCCCACCGTTCAAGCGTGTATACTAGGGGTTCGATGCTCGCGTCACGTAGATAGCACTTTGTTCATCATGTCATTCATAATAAAAAGCACTACAACAAATCAAGCAAACCAATACGAAATAAAAATGCATAATGTTTTACAACGGGGCATTGTAGTTGAACTGTTGAAAATAATTCTCTGGGAAATACCGCGCACGGACACTTCTTCCGCCGAAGAAACGACCGTCCAGTTCTCGGACCGTTTTCCAAGCACCGACAGGACCAGCAAAGAGCACGAATATGCGCACAGCGTCCTCGGGATCGGGTGGCGGAGGGTTGACGAGATGAACAACCACACGCTCAACCGTGCCATTCTTCGAGCATTCGTCCCCTACGAACCGTGTGAGCCAGACGAACGGCAGTGCCATGTTAAACCTTACCTATTTCCTCTCTCAAGTCCTCGTCTTCTACATCTTCAGGCCCAACCATGTTCGTGAGGACCACAACCCGACTTGGCTCTCCAAACCTCAGCCTATCTTCTTTAGTCTTCGCATCTTCATTATTATTGATAATTTTCCCCATCTTGGAGCCAATTCCTTTGGCTGACGATCCACTTTTGCCACTTTTCACTGGTTCAACGGACAGAGCGTTCACGATACCGGACCCGTCGGCACCAAGCCCTTGGCCTTCCTTGTGGCCCCATTTCGCCATGAGACGTGCGGCAAAACCGTGGGGATCCGGTCTATCGTAAGGAGATTATTACATCGTCTACGCCGCACGCGGAGGGGGCCTCTTACCTCTTGGAAGAATCCTCCGTGGCGACGGGCGCAGGGGAATTGGATCCCGAAGCATCGTCCGTGGTCCCAGCAGGGGGATGGGCAGCAAGTGCACCGAGTTTCGCAGCGATGGCAGCGGCAGCCTTGACTTTGTCTTGCAAAGCAGCTGGAAGCACATTAGACACTCCAGTAGGTGGCGGAGGTGGAACAGAGGCCGGCGGTGCGAAAGGGTTGTACGCAAGTTCAGGGGAGGGTTCTCGGATAGGTGCGGATATAGGCAATGATGATGATGGTGGTGGTGGTGGTGGTGGTTGCAAACCCTGAGACATCGCAACACGGCGTAAGTAAGCTTCGTCGCCAGACATGGCTGTGCTCGCTACTGGCGGTAGCATGGGAGGCGGGGAGTCGCGCTTTGGGGCGGGTGGGGAGGCGGGGCGCATTCCGGACATTGCCAAACGTCGTTGGTAAGCCTCATCACCTGTCATAACTTGCGGTGGCGGCAAGGAAGGCTCGTCCTCATCCATATTACTGCGATGACCATCATCGTATCGACCTGTAAATCAAAAGTGTTAGGACACATGAGGCCAGCGAATGATTGAACGTCGAACGAACCAGATTTTCGAGGAGGCTTGTCTTCATCGTTGTCAGTGTAGTCGCTTTCGGAAAAACTACCGTCTCGTCTGAGCCTCTTGCGTTCATCAATGCGACGTTGCTCCGCTAGACGTTCTCTACGCTGAATACGCTCTCTTTGCTTCCAGAGCTTATATTCGTTGTAGTCATTTGGACGTAGAGGGTCGTATGGCTCCATGGGATCCCAAACAGAGCTAACGAGAGGGTTCTTGTGCTGTTTGAAGCGTATCCTTAGGCAGAGTAATGTATGGGCAAGGGAGAACACACCTTCTTCCCTTTGCCCTTGTTACCTTTCTTTTTGTTGGAGTTACCACCCCGCGAAGAGCGAAAGCCATTGACATCCTCATCCAGCACCATCGAGGGAGGCTTCATTTTCTTTCCCCATCCTTGAGTAGTTGACTCCGCAGTGATTGCATCTACCTCCGAGTTGACGCTTGTGTCCACCAATGCTGGGGGAGCAAAGATGACCGCAGTTGACGATACGGCAGAAGATGGCACGCCCAATGTCGAGGCAGTAGTAGTTGTAGTGACCGAAGCTCCAACTGGAAGCCTATTCACTGCAGATTTTGCCTTGGGTGGGGGATGGCGCCTGACGGGTGCGAAAGCAAGGGCGGCCGACCAAGCTTATTCGAGGTAGGAAGGAGCGATGCGGAAGACATCAATAAACAAGCTCTGGGAGTTGCTCAAGGCATTGATAAGGAGATGAAGATACCAGCTGTGGATTTCCCCGAGCCTTCTTGGGGCTGAGAGGCTGCATCCTGATTCTGAACTGCCACAGGCACTGCGGTGGGGGTTGCGACTTGGGGATTGGGTGGTTGTTCAACGGGCGACGGTTGGGTGGGGAGGGGGACTGAAGGTGTGAGATTGGTTGAATTTGAGAATTGGATACCGCCGTAAAGGCCGCCAGCACGACTGGACATGGTTGTGGTACGGAAGGAAGAGATGGAGGAGGCAATATTTGGCCACAATTGCACTTTATATTTACGATTCTCACGATGTGAAATACCGCTCTCTGGCCTGTCTACTGAGTACGTGCACTACAAAGCCGCCAGCGTCGACCAACGCCCATCCATTGTGCATTCGTTTCTTTGTGTTGGGTCCCAGAGGTGGTGCAGGCGTCATTCCAAGCAACTATTTTGGCGCGTCACACAGTGTCATTGATGTGGTAGAATGGGACGTACAGTTTTGCGCACAAGTCGAACCACAGACTCGATGCCGCCTCGGTTCTCAACGCCCTCCTTCACCTGAGCTAGCACAACCCAGTCCCAGACACTTCCAGGAATGTCATACGCCGACTCCCCAGCAAACGTACCACCTCGGTTCCGTCGCCCCTGGGGTTTCTTCAGCGGCAAGGGTGGTCCCATCTCGCGTTCAAGCGACCGAGTGACCGTCAACGTGGATGGCTCGAGATGCGGTGATGCCTCAAGTTGTTGGTAGAGTTGTCGCACCGCGTCGGGCACGTCCTGCGGAAGTGAAGCCGCCTGTGGTGCTTTTGGTGACAGATGGGGTGGCAGAGCCCGAGTGATAGTGTGTTCCGTGTCAACAAACCATGGCGTAGTCGTGTACGATCTATGTAAAGGACGCCATGATCTGAGCCTCCTGAGTGTCGTCTGCATCGTCGTCGTCGTTTGTCGTGTAAGAATTCAGAAACCCGCCAAGCGCCCGAAGGATAAAATTCGGCTCAGGGTCTGCATGCGGAAAGAAATGAAAAAGTAAATACCTCACTCTTGTCTCCCAACTTTGCTGCGTACTGTTTCCAATGGGCGTACGAGCAGGTGTAGTTGTCTGTACAACGAGCTTTCTCCTTGGTACGTTTCCCGCTTACAGTCTCAAAACACCTGAACGTAGCACTCACACCACCACCAGGTGCTCTCTTCACCAATTGGATCGCCGACTCTGTCACATTGTGGAAGTCCCCAATAACGGACGAACATCTCTGGACCGCAGCCTCGTATTATGCCATCCTCGCAAAAGCACCCTCAGAGCTCTTGTATGTCCTAGCCGCCGTAGCTCTGCTTGGGGGCACAACCATCCTTTGGAGTCTCAGAGACGGTCAAGCCGGAAATCTCATGTTCGATGGGGGCAGTATATGTGAGTTAACGCCTTCTCATTTCCTTCTTCACGCCAATACTCACGGCCCACGCCAGTTCTATTCTGCACGACAATCGTCATGTACATGTATTCGGTCTTACCCAGTAAGCACCATCACGTCCTCTTCTCCGCCCAACTCTTCTCCTCACCTCGCCCTAGATATATTCGCCATATTCACCTCTCTACCTCCCCACCAATTCAAAGACTCCATCCCACGTACCCTTCGCATAGCAACTCTAGACCTCGCCTCCAGCAATCTCATCGCAAGCGTAGCCCTCACCGGCGTTCTAGCTCTCCAAGCGGGTCGCTTCTGGGCTGAGAAGCCGGATGACGACAATGACGCGGCACAGTCAAGGGGCCTTGATAAGCCTCCACTCGATTACACCTCTGACGCGGGTGAACGATCAGAGACTTGATGCATGATGCCGTGACGCGCGTTTCGTTTCTTGCGCATCGGTTCTTATGGACTCCCGAGTTTCTCGTTATAATTTACGCTACTTATGCTACGTTGCAACGATCGTTACGAGACCACTTGTCTATTTTGTAATCCTCTTCATTGACCAAGCCATAATCCTTGATCTCCAGTGATGAGTGTAGTATAATATTATGAGTGGGTAGCGATCTATCTATTCGCAGTGAGTTCAACCGCGCCTTACTCCTGGATGATATCTTCTTTGCGTGGTGCCTTCGAATTCTTGAGTTCCGTCCCTTGTCCGATGATTGATTGGGCATCGTCATCGAGGACCAGACCTTAACAGCGAACATGTCAGTGTCAGGAAAGGCGCCGTCAAAAACCATACGCACCCAACCCCTCCTCCCGAACCAACCCGAGAACATGCTCAAGTTCCACGTATCCATCTTTGTCAACATCCAGCTTTTCAATAACCGCTCTGCCGACTTCGTCATCCGGCTTGTGCTTGATGACAGCCAAGGCTTTCTCCAGGTCTTGCACGGAGATACGACCTTGTGGATCAGCAGAGATTATTTGCAGAGAGTTTCCAACACGAGCATCGTAATCCTGGAGTTGTTGGTCGATTTTGGTAAGCATGGATCGGATACGCTTGGTCAAAGCGCCAGACGGAGACTTGGGATCCTAAAAGGAAGAATAATGAGTGATTAGATATTCTCAACATTGGAGAAAGTGGGTGACCTCCTCCGCTTGAAGATTCTCGTCCATTAGTCTACGGAGCTCATCACGTTCCTTGAGAACACTAGATTTGGCAGAAAGGATTGACATGGCTTCGCTGAGTTCCTTGAGTTGTTCAGTAGTCATCCTGGCATTGTCGTCCTCAGCGCCTTCCGGTAGAAGCTATTATGAATGGTTCAGAAAACCCAATGCTTGCACATTCGCACTGCGTACCTCAGAGTCAGGCAGTAAAGATCGCGCAGTGCGAGCCTCCAGCTCGGCAGCCTCGCGTGCAGCACGACGGGCATCTTCTTCCTTCTGCTCTTGCTCTTGTTCGTCTTCTATCAGCTCTTCCTGCTGTTGGAGAACTTCGAGCTTCTGCTTGTAACTGGCTTTCTCAGAGTCCACTTCAAGTTCAGCTTCGCTAAGCTGTCGGAAAACTGAGTAATCGGATTGATGAGTGTCAAAGCATAATGATTTCTCACCAAGTTATCAGGAAGACCGCTCAATACGCTCTCAATGCTTCTAATGACATTTGTCTTCCCCTCCTCATCATCGCGTTGTTTCATATCAAAGTTGAAGGCGCGGCCCAGAACAAGGAGAACACCAGAAACGCGATCATGCAGGTGAAGTTGAATCCAGGTCGAAAGTTCATCACGAAGACGCGCGGGAGATACACCGCTAGTCCGAATACCACGAGATTGACATGCAGCAATGAGCTCGGCAACTGAAAGCTCATCTACGCCTTCAACATAGATGAGTTGATCGTCCCTTCGAAGTTCGCGGAGTCGAGCGCGGATAGCACCACGGAGGAAGTTATCTGTACCGAAAGCGTTGAGACCCATATACTTGGACATCGAAACGAGTTGAGGGCGTGATAGGTTGTCGAGGGTTAGATCATCGTCGAAGAGTTTTGCTACGTTGATGACGTCTTGTGCCGAGGGGGATTCACCGGTTGAACGAACTTTGCGGAAGAATTCTTTGAAAGCGTCGCTACCAACGATGTGTGCGTTGGCTTTGAGTCCGGATTCACGTAGAGTCTCCTGCAAGAATTTAGCCATTTCGAGACGCGAACGAAGGAGTTTGCGCTGCTTCTCCTCCTAGAAACGGATTGATACATGTATGAACATTATGGAAACGCCCAAATAGTCGACGTGAAGCGTACCGCAGCGAATTTATCCTCGAAAGTGGACGGCAACATATTGGGGAAGAGTTTGAGAGCAACAGGAAGCAACAATTCCATGAAAGGCACGATGATGAAGACAGCAAACGGAACCAGACGCAAGAGATCTTGAGTAGTGCGTTTGAGCTTTCCGGAATGTAAGTAAAGGCCCTCCACGAAGTTAAATACCGAGAAAACGGACCTGTCGACGCTCACGACGCGTCAAGGTTTCTCCATGCAGAATTTTCCATTGTAATCGAGCAGAAATACGGACTTCTGACACAAGCAGCTTGGAACCGTGCCAGTAATGTTGGGCTTCATGTTTTACCTTGTCCCATACCCTGGTCATGAGAGGACCTTTTGGCTCCTCCTTGTTCGCAGGTGGGGCGGGCTTGACCTCAGACGCGGTCTCTGGGTCTGACGGCACCGAGCTCGTAGCATTGTTGGATGTGACCGTTGCCTTGGCTGGTGACGAGGAAGAAGAAGGATTGGTGCTCAGGAAGCGAGCTCTACGGCTGGAAAGTTGTGGATTGGAAGGGAGCTTGTTGAGGGAGGAGATTAGTCTAAGTCTGGTAAGATACTGAGGTCGGCTACAGTGGCGCGTTGCAATAAACGAGGGCGGTGGGCGAGGCAGCCATAGAGACATGGGTTCGAAGTGATAATTGAGCAGCCGAAGCGGCAAGGGACATTTTACCTCGCCATGCCGTCATAGCCCGTCTTTGGTCCTGTTGAATGTCGGCGCCAATGCCTTCCGCCATCGACCTCCATGATCCCTCGTCAAAGGCGTACAAACGCGCTCAGAGGCAGTATTACAAGGCAACAAAGCACAGATCGAATGACTTAGAATCTGAATGGACTCCGTTCAGAGCTGCAGAGAAACGCTACAAAGCCCGATTTCCTCCCCCTGATCTGGCTGGTGTCCTGGATATGGCTGTTCTTGATCCTCTGCGCCAGGACGAAGTTCGTCAAGGAGGCTGGACGGGAAATCCACATACCACCCAGTACACAGATGTAACTTTTACCTCCTCTGATCCTTCGAATGCAAAGGCTTTCATGTTCCCCCATATCCCAGGTCGAACCATTCATGGCTTCTGACATCACCGATCACTCAACCAGCTTCTCCTAGGTCTGGTCATCATTCCTGGCTTTCTCTCACACGCAGAGCAAAGGGACCTTGTTAAATGGGCATTGGCAGATCATGCTAAATTTCCAAACGATACAAATCTCGATTCTCACTACACCATCCCCCGTCGTGGGCTATGGAATATGCATGTTGCTTCACTTGAACATCCGGACAATGTAGAAATCATACACCCCCGTGCGCCTGTGCCATCTACCGATGCTACCTCGATAAACGAGCCTGAGGGTCCAAGGAAACTGATCAACAATACCCCTGCTACCCCAGAGACATTCGCAACGATCTCCTCTACCCCGAAACCGCCACCTCCCCCATCACCGAATGCTCACCCAGCCACACCTTCTGATCTTTTGCATAAGATGCGATGGGCCAGCATTGGTTGGTTCTACCACTGGGGCGTCAAGCAATATGACTTCAGCAAGGGGAAGGCAGATGTCGATCTCAACTTGAAATCCGTCTGTAAGCGCGCTGTCGAGCATGTCAATTGGGATACACTCTTCGGTGGTACTGAAGATGCTTGGGGTCACGATGGACCTGCTTGGAAGACTTGGAGTGATACCTACGGTAACACTTGCCATTTCATCTACCGTTTCCGTACCACTCTCATCTCAAGGCGAACTCAGATCCTGATGCAGGCATTGTCAACTTCTACCAGACAAAGGTGAGCTGAACTCCAACCCTCGCATTTCATTTCTCTAAAGGTCCAACAGGATACTCTCATGGCCCACGTAGACAGATCCGAGGTCTGTGCTACTTCCCCGTTGGTATCTATATCGTGCGTAATGTCCACACCTCACATTAGCGAAGCGTCTGATGTCGACGATGTTCTAAAGGCTGGGAAATGCCGCTGTTTTCCTTATCGGTGGCTTAACAAGGGATGTCGAACCAACGCCAATACTACTGCGCTCGGGAGACGTTGTTATCATGTCTGGTCCTGTTTGTCGTAGAGCATATCATGGTGAGCATCCGTTAGGTATCCATTCCCGAATCTCTCTGACAATATCTCAGGTGTACCGCGAATCCTGGAAGATACTCTTCCCGAGCACTTCCGGATACAAGAGGAGGGATGGAGTCCTTACTTAGAATACATGGCCAACACGCGCATCAATGTAAACGTTCGACAAGTCTTTCCCAAAGGATTCAAGCCAGACACTTAGCTCCTGTACATACTCCTGTTCTGTATTTGGATCTCAATGCAAAGATAAACAAGTTTTTCGACTGTACAGTTTCTCATCAGCTTTTCTCACGACCCCTCCACCACCTTTCAGAACTTACTCTCGAAGCCGAAGTCGATAATAATCTCGCAGCCATGGAAAACGATCAGGTATGTCTTGTTCGCGCATTCTGTTTGCTGGAGAGGTTACTCAATGAGCATATCTAGGGTGTTCTCGTCGATCTCTACGTCCCCCGCAAGTGCTCTGCCACTAGTCCGTCCTAAACCTCTATATCAGCGTCTTGCGCATCCTCATTTGCCCCATCTTCGTTGATTGCAGACCGCCTTATCACCTCAAAAGACCATGCTTCGGTCCAGATCAACGTAGTCGATGTTGACGCCAATGGCCGCGCTTTGGGCACCTCCACCACCTTCGCTCTTTGCGGCCAGGTTCGATCGCAAGGAGAGAGCGACGATTCCTTGAACAGACTTGCAACTAAGGCTGGACGTGAGTTTTCCTTCTTCTTCGTCTATGCTTTATGAACGCGACTGATGATGACTCTGCGTCTGCGTCGACGGTGTTCAGTGCTAAGGAACGTTTGGTCGTACCAGAAGTAACATACTACCCATCGCTTTTTGTACTACTTATTCTGGCATCATCGTTCAATCCACTTTCCCAGTCCCATCCTTCCTCTGAGCGTAGAATTGGAGCTCTTTGTCACGTGTTACTACCTAAATAGGGGAGTCATGATCATACTCACTTTCGGTTCATCGCCGCAGTCAAGCATGAGTAACTCCCTTCCTTCTTTCACTGACCCTTCCCTTTCAATATCTTCTGTACGTGCTCAGCAGTGATTATCTTCAGAATCCAGCATTGAACCGGCTTCGCAGTTCGATTCCATGGTCGAGATCAAACCGTCTGATGTCATTCCTTCGGACTTCGTTTCTGTTAGCCCAAGTCCCGAGGACGACAAGCACAGGCTCTTATATACGCGATCTAAAGTGTATGTTCATCCCACCCATTATGCCAGAGACAACATCCCTGGCTTCGTGGCGTTGGTGAAACGGGTATGTTCCCCCTGAGCAATGGAGCTGTAACCGACATATTGCCATAGGAAGCTACAAACCCAACGTACCTGTTGGCGTGGATCCCGGAGACGCTTCTCAATGAGAAGGGGAACGAAGAATGGAAGAAATTTGCTCGGATTGAAGAGCACGCTCCGACTGAGGATGAGGATGACGGTATGTTATCTGGGACTGGCGTATCATGAGCCACTCATACATGTCGCTTGTGTTAGATGTCGTGTTCATCGACCTCCCCAGTCATCGGCCAGAGTCGTATGCGTTCTCGGTGCCCTTGACTTCAATCTACTCGCTCATAATACACCCCCCGTCACTATCATCTTGGTGTACGTGTCACCTTATCCTTGGAATTGCATCATTTGACTCAGTAACTGCGCAGACGGCTCCATAGCTATCAATCTTATCAATGGAGATACACTTCCTACCCTCCATTTCCACGACGATGAGTCGCGCTCCTTCACGGCCGCAACACCCAAATCACCGTTCGCTACTGAAGTCGGATTGACTTCATATCCCCCTCTACCCTCTTCCCCATCGCCTCCTCCAAAGTCCAATGGGTCCTGGGGAGGTGAGGATTTGCTCACGAGATTGCGCTCGTACGCGCATGTCCTTCGGTCTACGCTCCAACCCTCGTTATATCTCATCGACCCCTCCAAGGCTGATGTTGAAACACATACGACACAGATATTTGACGACGATGCAGTGGATGATATCCTTGCACAGTCCTCATACGCGAATTCATATTCCCCAGTACCTGCGCACCGACGACCTCGTCCTCTGTCACCATCCACGAACCCATACTCACAGCGTTCATCGGTATTGCACAGGTCACTAGGCTCCCCTTCGAGTTCATCGCCGCCTACTCAGGCACGCATGGCTTTACTGCAGTCCTTCTCGAATATCACCCGAGCTACTCGACACGCTGCCCAAAACATTCTCTCCCATCCCCTTGCTAAACCTATTGTACCCCATTTACCTGACCCAGTCAAAAGCTTGGTCAACGCAAACGGTGAAACAGAATGGGGTAGCTGGGTGGAAAAGGGTGGTGTTGGAGAGTTTGAGAGTGCACGCGTTTACCTTGCACGGTGGGCTCGTATTGTCGCTGAGGAAGGCGAGCGCGCTCGGAGGAGAGAAGCGCAGTCGATGACCTCGTCCCAGACCAACGAAGCTGAAGAGACTTCTCTTGGTGTCTTTGAATTGCTACACTCAGCTGCCAATCTACCAACACCCAAGTCATGTCGCGATCCATCCCATCCTATCGACGAAGCTACTTGGAAAGGGTGGTTTGGGAAGGATGGAAGGCCTTGTATTTCTAGAGAAGAGATGAAGCGCGAGGTATTCCGACGAGGAGTTACTCCACATGGTCGTTTGCGCCGTCAGGTTTGGCCCTCCCTTCTTGGTGTACATGAATGGAACAGCACTACCGCCGAACGCGCAGCCACCTGGGCAATAAAAAAGTGAGCACCAAATTAGTATATAACCCAGTATTCAACTAACACAATAAACTATGAAGGCGACGCTACCACGAGCTTAGAGATCAGTGGTGCGGCGTTCCCGAGGTTTTCGAACGCCAGGATATCATTGATGTTCGTTATAACATTATATGCCCCTTCTCACACTGAACCTGTCTTCACAGGAGCGGCACCGTATTGATGTTGACTGCCGTCGGACAGATCGCACCCATCCACTGTTTGCAAACACTACATCAGATGATAAAACTACTCAGCGGTACTCTACAATATCCCCTCAATTGGTCGACATCGGCGCTCAGTCTCCCAGCAATGCACACATCGATCGGTTAGGAGGAATACTACTCACCTATAATTTCTATGAAAAAGACCTCGGTGCGTTGCCACGATGTCACGTCTTCTGCTGCCATATACTAAGACCCTAAAAACAAACAGGGTACGTGCAGGGGATGTCAGACCTTTGCGCACCAATCTACGTCATCATGGCCGACGATGAAGAAGCGGAGGAGCTCACATTCTGGTGCTTCGTGGAGGTCATGAACCGTATGGTAAGCTCTATGAATGAATTCGTTAGTGTGGGGTTGATTTCTCCCTTTGTAGAAAGAGAACTTCCTTCGGGATCAAAGTGGAATGAAAAGGCACCTTTTGACACTCCAACAACTAATTGAATTCATGGACCCAGAGCTCTATCGGCATCTAGGTATCTACCTTGGTCTCCTGATATTGTATCTTCGCTTACCTGTTTTCTACAGAAAAAATAGACGGGCTTAATCTCTTCTTCTGTTTCCGGTCAGTGCTTTCCGACATCACTAACACACTCAGACTCAGTTGATGCGTCACCTTCAGCTGGGTCTTGATCTCGTTCAAGAGAGAGTTTCCATTCGATGATGTTCTCAAGCTTTGGGAAGTGCTTTGGACAGACTATTACAGCAATAATTTCGTCCTTTTCGTTGCATTAGCCGTTTTAGAGTCTCATCGGGATATGATACTTAGATATCTGGTCGAGGTAAGTTGAACGGAATAACTCACCTTCAGTCACTAACGTGGTCTCTTGACTAGTTTGATGAAATCTTAAAGGTACGGATCCGCTTAGATAGATTGAAACGTCAACTCAACCGTCCCTCCCAGTATTGCAATGAACTGAGCATGACGATCGAGCTCGATTCGACGCTTGCACAGGCCGAAGTGCTATTCCTTTCATTCTCTCAGCTCGTCGCTGACATGGACCGACGGCGTGCGGAGGACTTTGATGAACCAACGAGGACCCTTCGTCAGCGCGGTGCTTTGAACGCGAAGCATGGGACTATTGCCGTGCCTGCGTTGTCGGAAAATCTCAGGAGCCTATTGAGCGCATCTAGGTAGTTTACGTTTTCATATAACGATATACATAACAGGGTATTTTATGTCTTCACGCGTTAGAGGGATAAATAGCAGCATTACGTACCTTTCCCTTTCAACTTGACTCATGTCTAACCTCACCATATTGCGAAGCTACGCGTCGAAGACAGACTTGTCGAAGCTACCCCCAACCGTTCTCTTCAGCCACAACGATAAGACGTTAACCATCTTCGACGCGTATCCCAAGGCTATATTCCATTTCTTGCTCCTTCCTCGTACCCAGCCCCCGTTTTCTACTTTCGATCTATCCAGCCTTCGCTCCTTGTTGAAATGCGAGAAATCAGCGGCGAAGACACTGTTGGAGAAAATGAATGAGGATGCGCAGGTCGTAGTGAAAGACATCGAAGCCGAAATGATCAGCCGGTATGGTTTCAAGTGGGACATTTGGCTGGGTTTCCATGGCGCACCTTCAATGGAGTGAGTGAATCGTGCTGTGTCGATGCGAACGCGTCGAATTGCTCTGACCATCTTGAAGACACCTTCATCTGCACATTATCTCATCTGATCTTTGCTCTGAGAAGCTCAAGAACAAGAAACATTATAACTCCTTCCATCCCAAGCTTGGATTTTTCATACACTTGAAAGACGTGCTCGAATGGTTTGATGGGGAAGATCCATACTTTGACACTGTATTTCAACCCCTCCTCCTTTACATCGCTGAGTCTGACCCTTGCTTATTTTAGATGGCAAAGCTCGACAAGAAAACCTACGAGACCATGCTGAAGGAAGATCTCGTTTGCTGGAATTGTGGATCGGTTCAAAAGAACATACCCACTCTCAAAACACATTTACAAGAAGAATTCGACATGTTGTCCACAAGGGAGAAGGCCAAAGCAGAGAGGAAGCGCAAGTTGGCAAAGAGAGAGGAAGCACCAGAGTTAGAGGCATCCGAGGCGTCCGATGACGCAGATGGGACGAAAAGGCAGAAAACTTGACGTTGCATTCCATTTCCATATTTCCTGTCTAGTAGTTCTATGCACATAGCACAACGTGACGGTAGTATCACAACAAATTCAGAATGTGCTAGGTACGTTCTCGGTTCGTCAGTTAGGCGGCGGACTTCTCAACTTCAGCCTTAGACTCCTCAGCAATGGCGTGCAGCTTCTCGGCGCGAGACCTCTCACTGGCCTCTCGAATGGCCCAAGTCAATTCGTACGTGCGGCAAGCATCTGATGATTTCAAGTTAAGTGACGTTGTGAATTCCATCCAAGTGACACGATTTACCTTCGTAGGAGCTGAGAATTTGGCCCGCATCGGATTCTTCTTCGATGTCTTCCACGATATCGATCAAGTTGGAGATCTGGTATTACGACTGTGAGCGAGGGGTATAATGTCTCGACGTATTGAGATCACCTCAGAGAAGAAGGGATCGTCATCAGGGAATCGGACGGTTTGCTCGTGGTCATCTCCAGGTTTGCGAATCACCAGGATTGGCTGGACGTAAGGATCAACCAATCTAGTATGGATTAGACAAGAGGGCGCGACACAGAGCAGCGGCCAACTGACTTGAGTTGGTAACCATCTGCGTAAACTTCGAGTTCACAACTATAATTGGTCCCTTGAAGGGCAACAACATGGGTGAAGCTTCCAACGGCGCCACTTTCATATTTCCTTAGAGAAGGTGGGTGTCAGTGATCATTCACATGCATGAGCGACTGGGAGATGTCTTACCAAGTCGCAGCCGTCACACGAGGGATCCTATTCTCCGGGGCAATTTTAGACTCGTCGATACTCATCTTGGAGAGGTGGCCGGCGTTTTCGTCCCATTCCAAGGAATGAGCGGTAACGGATGTGACATCAACTTCACCGCCGAAGTAGCGAGAGAGATCGCAGAAGTGAGTGCCTTGCTCTACGATAGGGCCGGCGCTGCAATGACGTCAGCCTTCTTGCAGACAGAACATGATACGGAACCTACCTCTTCGACTTGTCCCACCAGTCAGGCTTGGCAATGGCCTCGTATGCGCAAGCATAACGAGCGATGGTAGCCATAACAGTGAGGTTGTTCTCCTGGATAATCTGTTTCATCATCTGGACTGCCTTGAGGTACCGAAGCATGTACCTAATATTATAGAATGAAAATGGGAATTTGTCCACCGTTTAACGGCGTTTAATACGTACCCAACAGAACATATCGTCTTGGAATCGTGGATGTTTTTGGCAATCTTGAAAGCGTCCTCTAGTTCGTGAAGAGGACCGGTAGTGATGGGTTTCTCGATGAACAAGGCTACACCGGGGAAGTGCTTCAGAATTTGCATTTCAATATCACGGCCAGGCTGTAGGGTGCCTCGAAACATCGGAGGGCTACCGACGATGACAGCCCTGGGCCTTTCCCTAGGGTGCATAGTCTTCACGAAATCATCAAGACTTTTGTAGACGCGGGTATCTTGGTAGGCTGAAACGACGAAGGAGTCGCATTTCTTCTGCAAAACAGCGGTGGCACGTTCAATGGCGGGATCAATAAGTGCAACGACTTTGAGTCGGCGGCCAAGCTTACTGTGGGCAATATCACTCAACATTGGAAGATATGAAAGATAAACAACTTGTCCACTCACTGCTCCAAACGGAAAGAATGGTTCCACGGTCCCTCATCCGAACCTGCGAAGGTGGAGCTTGTCAGAATGCATGCGAGTGGAATATTGTGGTGGGCAACGTGGACTAACCAAACATGATGTTCCCTGCGCCGATGAAGACAACATTGAAGTCGTCCGATCCGCCTATGTGCACAGTTCTGTGGATTGAATGTCAGTCATCGGTACGATCGCGACGAAGTAACCACAGAGCAGAGTGGATGGTTATCAGAGAAAGGGGAGGACACGAACTTGTCCATAGGAATCAACCTGGAGGGATCAATGGAGGGCCGACGCGACGCAAACTCAGATGGCCTCCGCGATGCAACATGGGAGGGTCGTCGTTCGGACGGACGTCGGCTAGAAAGCGGGGAAAACGGCGGGGAGTTCATCGCGTCCTGTTGGAGGGGTAAGAAGGTCAGATATTGATGAGGGGGAGAGGAGAAGAGACAGTACGAAACGATCGGGAACTCAAGGACGAGCGTGAGCAGTGGTTGCGAGTGAGGAGGATGGAGGAGATAAGTGAGATAGAGATCAGGAAGATGGAAACGAGGGTATATTATGTAGGGCTCAATAAGCGCCGGGTGATATGACGTAAATAAATGAATGTGGTAGACCTGGATATCATTTAGCTTCAACGACGTTCATCTCTTCGGCGGGCCTTCTCAGCTTCCAACTCTTTCCTCCGGGTTTCTGCGGCCTGCAAGCGGTCTGTCATGGCCTTCAACTCTGCTTTGAGCTTCTCATTCTCCTGAGTTAGCTTCATGACGTTGCTCGCGCGTTTCTCGACCTTTTCTCTGCAACGGAACGTCACCTATTCTGCCCAATAAAGGTACACATCGCCTCAAATCAAGGGCGAGAGGCGAATGGATGAAGGGGGGATGATAAGCGAAGAAGAGGAAGAACTCACTGAACAGGCTTTGCCTCGGTGTTGTCAAGGATGTCGAAGCTAAAGTCAAGACCAGAGCTCGGGATTTCCGTTCGTATGGGTGACCACAGATCACTGTAGTCGCCGTGCGAGTGTTCGTCTGCCTGATGCCTCGATCTTCAAGATGCATACAGTGAGCTACCCCTGACGTAAGGAACTGCTTTCCAGGAGACGAACCTGTAGTCATCGTTGGATTGGCGTTGGAAGTCCTCCGAGCTCATTGCTGTCAATGTGGGCGTGAATGTTTTCTGTGTCAAGACGAGATGGTTGATAGTTGCTTGGAGAGAAGTTACCTGGCTTCGAGGTTATGAACAACCATACTTTCCCACGACAATACACCATTCACCTTTTCACACGCGACCACCATCATGCTCCTGGATGCAGGACTCACCCTCGTCGTCATGACCATCGCGTTTTTCTGCTTGTTTTCGTATGCAGTCCTCTTCAGTGCCTGGCTGCCTTCCACCAACTTTTGGGTATGCCATCTCCACACTTCTGCAATTTTGAACCATGCTTTATCATTCACCAGGCATTGGATATGATTTCCCAAGACACTCATTACAAATACTTTGCCTTGCTAATGGTACCCACTACAAGTTACTTCGTCATCGCCAACTGGGTGGGCTGGCAATACTATCGCAATTCTTGAATATCACAACATGTCGAGATCATATGGAGTAGCATCATGGACACAAGCGAATAAATAAGGCATAAATACTGGACATCCGAACGGGCACCCGACATTTCCAGAGTGGATCACGTTTGACCACGGACTGACGGTGGCCGAGACCGAGACTTCTGTCGTACCTGCTGCAGTTCTTGCCAAATTCTGCTGCTTGGCGTAGCTGGGACCCGTTCACCATCGCCCGAGCCAGAGCTAGGTGCCCGCATCCGACGACGTGCACCACCTAGCGTGGCTGACTCACCCTTGGTGTCGCTAAAGGGCGTTTTTGAACGAGCAGGGCTCACACCTCTTATGGACCGAGAGTGCCTGCTAGAAACAGCCGAACGACTAGGGCTTGGCTCCCGAGTTTTCAAAAACACTCCGCGCGGTGACGCACTTGTTTGTCGCTCTGTCGAAAGGAGTTTCGCGATGCCCTTCCGAGCCATGTATGGGTTACGCGGTGGTTCCTCAGTGACGCTCTCCACATCGCTGTCATCAGTCGTTTGCTCGTCCTGGGTCTGCTTGGCTATGCTTCGGACGTGAACGGCAGGGCTTGGTCTGGAAGAATTCGTGCTTGATCGGGGGGTTGAAGTTGGTAGGCGCAGATATCTTGCACGACTAGAAAGCACGATTTACACTCGGTATTGCTTTCAGAAATATGGAACACGCACGCCACTGCCTTCAGAGCCATTTTAGTGCGATAAACTTGTACCCACTTGTCCAAGTAGGCCGTCAGTACGGTTTGTCGATGTTTATCGCGCGCCGCCTTCGCCAGCATCGCACGGGGCATCTCTGCACGCCATTTCTGCCAATATTTGACCTTTGTAGACGAAGCATGGAATCGAATGGCGGGGAGCGACTAGAGACGTTGATACACCGTTTAAACGAAGGAGGGGCCGGAAGTCCAAGAGTACTTACCTTCGTTTTGGCGTGCCATATACCAAATGCTCGGAATAGTAAGTTACGTTGCATCTGAGCCATCACGTCTTGTTCCTGAAACCCAGCTTAGCACAACCAACGAAATCTTGAAAACAATTACTCACGACAGGCTTCAATCTCGCCGCCTTGAAGCGATCAGTCCATTTATCCCAAACAACGGAGATGGTCGACAATTTCATCTGGTATTCCTTCTTTTGAAGAAGCAAGCGGCGGTGCCGAGACGCACGCGCCGCAGATAACCACCGATTGAAGACGCGCTTGACGGTTTCTTCGCAATGATCAGCCTGCTATCAAGAAAGGGAAGCTGAACACATTACCTTCCTGCTTGACATATTGGTAGCTTTCCATAAGATTCAATTCTTCCACATGTCGGATGCATACGGTTTTCCATTTCCCAAAGGCATTACTGGGAATCATGATCAAATAAAGGAAGCCATAAGGATATTATTGCGAACCTCATTAGCATGTTATCTCGACGCTGCGTGACCTCGATTTCTTTCAGTTTGATGTCAATGACCCGGGTCGTCCAACGAGACATGACCTGAGACATGATCCGCTAGACCGACATGGAAGTTCGCGGGGGAAGATTTATAGAGGTAAGTAGTCCACTCACCAGATTGATAGCCGTAACCATGGCTTCTTCAGCCATACGGTAGTTGCGAGCCTTTCGTGCGCGAAATAACCATTCTGAGAATATCTCAGACTACCGAGAAAAGCACACAAGAAAGGAATCTTACGATGGAAAGAGGTTTGGAGTTGCTTGGTTGCGAAGGCTCGAAGCTGTTTCTCTCGTCGTTTTTCCGCGAGTTTATCTTGCCAACGAGTCCATGCACGACGGACGGCCAGATGCTTCTCCACCATTCTTGCTTGTCTTTGCAGCTTCAATTTTTCTCTCAGACGAGCTCGCCACGCCTGGAACGAGGTGCGGTATACGCTGCGGATATAGTGTTGATCGGCCTGGTTCTCCGCGTTGCGTAGATTGGAAACGGAGCGATGCCATTTCACCAAGGCGGACTTCGCATCGTAAGAAGTGAGCCGACGCGAGAATGCATCGGCTTGGGCTATATATCCCAACTGTTATAATCGAAAATGCGAACCATAGTATAACATCGACGAACCTTCGCGTTGTCTCTGAATATCCATAGCCCGTAGCCAATCAGCCCATACCTTCTTAATAAAGCGCATAGACTTGACGCGATGTAGAAGCTGACCCCGTTCCCGGGCTTTCCAAACTCGCATGACGGCACGAAGGAGGATATCATCTTGGCGATGGATGTGCTTGTCGGCGCGGTTGTCCAGGTTCTGTCAGGGATGCTAAGAGTTACTCGAATATCACGAATAGTGAAACCCACCTTAAGCCGTGTTCTTGCTGCCTTCCAAGATCGCAAGGCACCTTTCAGAATGATGGTATCATGAAAGGCTTCCGCGGTGCGAGATGCACATCTGTGAAGTCCATGAGGGATGCGCAACATGCATTCAGCCTAGAAGACTTACATCCTCCGTTTCCAACGCGTCATGCACTGGTCCATAAGCCGCATAGAGACAGTGTCTTCAATGGCTTTCTCTGCAAATCTCAATTGAAGGGCCCGCCTCCAACAAGACCAGCTCGACTTCAGCACCCGTAAATCGTTTGACTTGGCGGCATCGTCAGCAAGGCCATCAAGGCCGTCCAAGATCCCTAAGCGACTTCGCCATCGTTTCAGGTACAATGAAAGAATGCGTTTCCTATAGTGTTCGTTGGCCATCCGTGACTGGATCGATTGTCTCCATTTTAACCAAGTGGCCTTGGTCAAGTTAGCTTCCCTTGATTCGCGCACAAGCTTCATCTTCATTCGCATGTCGTGACGCCATTGTTGTTGTTTCTTGACCTTAAGCTTGGCTTTCCATAGGTCGAACATGCGACGGAGACACCGTTGGTTTGAGATGGCGGCAACTCTTGAGTATATATTTATTCTCGCCGCAGTACGGTCTCGCCATCGTTGGAGATGGGTTTGCATGATGATGTTGTCCCGTGCTTCGCTAATTTGATCATTTGTGGTCTTTACAGGGAACATTATGACCAAGTCCATGTGAAGAGGAATTGAACTCACTATGATCCAGTCGTAATTTTGCTTCCATGCGTCCCAATAGCGTTCCATCAATTTGTCGATATAAAAACGGTGTGCCTCCTCTTCATTCCGCCGCATTTCGATGTTTTTCCAAGCATCCTCATCGTTAACGACGCTACTCTTGACTTGTCTTGCGCGAGCGACCGCTTGTTTAGCGACTAGAGCGCGTTCATGAGGGTCCTTTGGTAGCGCAGGTTCGGCGAGTTTGCTAATGATGGGCCGAGATGGCAATGAAGGAGTGTGACTTGTTCGTGAAGGTATTGAACTTCGTTTAGGGTCGGTTATGGTGTTGGGCTTCAGCGGGTCTTCTCTCTTCCACGATTGGCGGCTTGGTGGCCCAAGCTTGCTTGGGGGTCGTAACTGCACAGGCGGCATAAGGAGCGGGAAGTCCTGTAGCTTCGTAATATGATCCTCCGTAACATCCGAGGTGACTGCAGTAGGGACAGGCGACGGTGAACGACAGAGGTCACGCAGGGGTCTACGCGCTTGGTCTCGAGATATCCTGGATTCCACTTCGGGATACTTTGAGGCGATGCGTCCATTGTCGGTGGAGAATAGAGTGTATGACTCGTCATCCCGAGGCTGGGCGATTGATTTTTTGACTGGTCCAATAACTGGGGGCTTACGGGGGAATCCATTTTGGCGTTTCACTTCAAGCCACTTATCCTGCCAATTTGCCCCCTTCACGTTGCCTAATTTCAATATCTTTCCATAGTATACGACTTCGGTTGGGTCCAGACCTCGTTGCTGCAAGATATCATTGTAGGCCTTGAAGACGGTAATGAACGATGTGGCGTTTGGACCAGCACGTTCAAGAACAGCATCGAGCAGTTCAACGTCTTCAGGCAGAAGATTAGAAAGCTCTGGGACGGCCAATGTGGAAGCTCGGGAAACGGTGCTTGACGCGCTGGTCGGTGCGACGCGTCGAGGTTGACGAACGACTCGCTTCGGTTCTGGAGAAGATCGAGTCGGGTTGAAGTCGAGCATGTCAAGATCACCGACGCAGCGGGACGCCCGAGAATAAACAGAAAGCGTGGGCAAGGTTTGAGTTAACCGTGCATGCCAATGGGCGAGACACTGGACAGAACACCTGCCCGTGGCGCACACGTGACCGAACACTAAAAGCACCGTCATGGAAACACGGTCAAACAATCGAGAATGCAATAACTTGGCAATAACAGCACGAAACATGGTTTGAACATGGTACGGGTACTAGTATACAGGAGATACAAAAAGATGAAAGTACAATGAGTAGCATCAGAAATATACACGCGTCGCGCTACTAAGCGATGATTCCACAGGACAATAAGGGCACTTCACGCGCCTGAGCACCTAGGTGAGTAAAGTAGGAGGCTCACGGTGTGGCACTCACCCTGCCGGTTTATTGAGTTTCGATAAACTGTCCTGCGTTAGGACATGTCCACAAGCCATCATCATTGGTGGGTTGTCCTTCGAAGACTGTTCTTTGGAAACAGGACAGGCGAATATGGAGTGGTATCGATTCTCGGGTGGCACAGCAATTTCGATCTGAGGAATACACATTAGTTGGATCAGGAATTAACAATACAGAAACCATACTGGAAGTTCGTCAGTTTGACTCCATTCACTCTTCCTCTCTCTCATGACCTTTCGTCCCTTCTCGATACGAGCGAGTGCTCCGCCACCTCCGATATCGCCAACAACACGAAGTGGGAGCTGTCGGCTCATGCCCAGGCTTGCACAATATTCTTTAGCAAACAGGGGTCCCAGTTCAAAGTGTAACGAAGGTGAGGCCAAGTCTGCATAAGGGGACCTTTGTAACCGAGACAGTGGGAGGAAAGCCACGCATCCAAGCAGACGGAAGAATTCAACCTCGTGGTGTTTGTAAAATGGGCGCAATTTCGCGTTGGCGTATGCAATGGCTGGGCGTGGATCGGGAGGATGATTTAACAAGAGAAGACGGATGTACTCAGAACGATGGAGACAAAACTCGAGAGGCGAAGAGCGTTCACGCAAGAAATCTCTTCTCTGTTCCACCCACCTAGGATGAGTTGAAGAGCCTTAAGTTAAAACGGGGCACTACTTGCAAAGTACTCACTCAAGGGCAGGAGAGATGTCGTGATCTTGTAGTGCCTTCAGGATTTGATGAAGGCCAACAAATTGGGACCTGAGTTCAGTAGAAATCTCAACGTCAGACTCCTGGGAAGAGGATGCGTAAGAAATGATTCATCCGAATACAATGGCATGGACTAACTTCAAGGAAGGTTTGTGCTAAGTCAAACTGACCAGCCCGCAGGAAGTGAATGGCGATCGTTCGTTCTAAGGCTGCAACCGAGGATGAGGAAGTAAACAAATCCGAGTATGATGGCAGTGAATTAGAGAATTTCTAACCACTGCTTGGATCAATGTGAAGATATGTGAGGTGCACTCCCAACCCACTTTGTCTAATCCTTTCCCAAACCTTGATAACGAGGAGTAAACCTCCTTGTGGCGGTCGTCTACGTCCTTCTTGCAAGCCTCAACGGATTTGGGCAGCTGAGATATGACAACGCTGGGGATCTCGCCGGATTCGCATTGGTGTTTCGCAGCTCGAAGGGTTGAAATAAGGCTGTCAAGACTGTCCAGCATAGACGGGCCTTTTCCTTTGGCATTCTGGTTGGTGAGCTTTTCCAGTTTGTCGATCTCCTTAATGAGTGCGTCCATCTCTACGTTACAGGCACACCCTGGGGCAGAATGGGAAGGAGAACGTTGAGTGTCGAAAGGTTTTGACGTGAAGGGACGTTGAACGGAATTGAGCCCAGAGCGGAACACGAGCGCTCCCCTAGAAATTCCCATTCTTAACCCCTGTAGCAAACAAAATTTAGCAATGCATCAATTCCTCGTCGGCGATGAACTTGGGAACATAAAACGAATTCGATATGGATTCAAGGACCGGACAGAACCAGGCTCGTCGACATCCGTGGTTGATCAACTTTACAACGGTGCTCAAGCCTCAAATGCTGCTGTCCAAGCTATGACGACGAGCTCAGAAGGACTGCATATGGTGAGGTTCGAGCTACCTGTTTGGCTGCACTCGCGACCTTACTGCAGGCCCGTGAATTTATAGACTGTAGCTGCTTGTGCAAACAAAACCCTCGCGAGTTATCAATACGACGACTCGGGAAAATTCACTCTGACGAACCAATGGACGGAGTCTCGAATGAGCCATGCTGCTAGGTTTGTCGGGCTGAGTGTCTTAAATAAGTGGGTTCCTTCTATTCCTAAATTTCGCGACCCAGGAACTGAACTTTCAAATCGTATAGCTGCGTATACTCGTGCACTTCGAACGGTGCATTGCGAAAGACAAATTTCTCTGAAGATCTATCTCACCAACACCAACTTGCGGCCCTCCCCAATAACCTAGCTGGCTGGCGCGTCTCACCTACCACCGACGCATTTACGTATGCTGGTGATGAAGTCGACGTCTCTGTCTGGGACTTCGAGAAAGCTTTCGCCAGCCAACCTCAGAAGACCAGTTCAGCAGGCAAACGGAAACGATCTGACGTCCTGCTCCCCGCAGAAATTTAGAGGGCGAAAAATACTGTGAGCAGACTACTTCCTTCCCTCGCGTTATTGCTTTCTCATGCACCCGCAGGTTGCGAACGACGGCCTCGGACTCCGACAACCTGTAAGAGTCTCTGCTCTAGCATACCTCAATCACCAACCCTCTGGAGCCCATATTTTCACTGGCACCCAATTTGGAGATGTCCGTAGATATGATATCAGAGCTGGTCGCAAACCAGTGTCCGACTGGAATACGTTTAAGAATGGGAGCGGAGTCAAAACTATCGAAGCTGGGGCCCACGAACAGTACGAACCCCCCGCTTCCTTCCCAGATCTACATTCATATCCTTCGCAGCCAAATCCTTGTGAGTGACACTCAGACGCGACTATTTTCATTGGACACGAGGAAAGGGTCTGTCAGCTACGGTTACCAAGGTCATCTCATTCTCCCTTTCCTCCTTTACACATTTGGTTAACATCGCGTAGGTATATCTGGGGCGGTTGCATCAATAGCGGTCTCAGATCAATACATGGCATCCGCATCTCTAGATCGTTACGTCCGTATACATAGTGTACCCTCGCCATCTGGACCAGACGAACAAAAAGGCGAAGTCTTGGAAAAGATATTCGTGACTAGCACACCCACCGTGGTGATCTGCGATCGAGATGATAATGCACGCCCAATCTCCCCGGACGAAAATGAAGACGATGTATGGCAAAGCATGGAGCATGCTGTTGATGAGGAAGAGGAGGAAGAGAGGGAGGAATCAAGGAAGCAGCGGAAACGACATTGATTAAGAATAATCGAGTACATAAAATTACAATTACACGCAGTATAGTATTCCTCAACGCTATTTCTCAACGGCGCTTGACGTTGCCAATCTCACTCTTCCATGTGTGAGCCTTCTCAAAACCATTCAAACCCATTTGGTCTGTCGGGAAGGCTTAGACATATTCAAGTCAGTTCATTGGCATATTACTTACAATCGAGGAGCGTCTTCTGTATTTCTTCGCGGTTCGTCATAACGAACGGTCCATATTGGAAAACAGGTTGATCGAGCGGTTCGCCAGCGACCTGATTGAATTGATATCTCAAACATGGTCCTTTCAGAAGGCGCCACCGAGAGACTCACCAAAACGAACTCGGTACCATCTTCGGCCGCAGACAATTTCACGCCATTTTGTTCCCCATCAGAAGACAACACAAGTGTGTGGAAGGCATCTTGGGGGATCGTCTCTTCGCCAACGAGCACGGAGCCTTTGAAACCTACGATCTGGTTAGTGATTACGTTGAGAAGCTATCTATCGAACAACATACCATAGATAAAGGCCGTCCAACCAGCGGCTAGGATTCATACCAGTGAGTACCGAAGCCAATGACGATTGAGATGCATGACATACGAATCTCCTGGAATATAGACGGGCCCTTCTTATCGAAGATAACGTGGAAGTACCAGCAACCGCCCAAAGGCCGTACAGGAGATTCGATTCCGTAACTTTTACCACTAATGACTTTGATCTTAACGCCGCCCTCTGGACCTTCCGGGTAGGCGGTGGGGATCCTGTTTGAGACATTGCAGGTGAGATGGACAGAGCTTTAAAGCATATGCCATGAACACATACTGTTCCGGGCCAAGTTCTTGGTATGATGGTTCCTGGACACCAACCAATCAGATTTCAAAGGTTTGAAAGGAGTTGTCGACGTACCACCATCTTGTACTAAACGAGTCGTTCAATTACGAGATCTCTCTATAAATTACATGTAAAGCTCACTTGTTTCGGTAAGTCAACCCATAATTGCATTCCTCTGGGATCCGGAGACCCGGCTTCGTGAACGGGCATTTCAGCGTGTATGATGCCTCGCCCTGCACACATCCATTGTACACCACCAGGTTCTATGACAAAGCGTAAGTACAGATAGCTAAATGGTTTTATAGAGCGGTATGTGCTCACCAATAGTGCCTTTATGGCCCGCAGAATCTTCATGGCGACTCGACCTACCGTCATCCAAGTTAATAGACGTCCTAAAGACATGGAAAGTCACACTCACCCTTCCAACATATAGGTCACTGTGGCTTGCCCACGGTGAGGGTGGTCGGGGAATCCCTGTCATTCAAATATGAGGATTAGTCCAGAGACGATACGAAGCACACTTACAGCTCCTGGCTTGACGTGGAAATGGTCCAGCATCAGGAAAGGGGACAAGTTTCGCAAGTTTGGGGTTCCAATGGACCGCCTGACGAGAGCACCATCTCCCTAGACACAAGTAAGTATCACAGCTATAGGAGATGGAACGAGAGCCTACCTCTGGCGTCTCAACCGCAAGAACTTTCTTGATAACGCGTCGTGAAACCGACGAGGCAATTCGCGATGACATGGCAGGTTCGTTGGAAATGATCGGGGTGGTAAAGTTGTTTTGACTTTGGAAGTAGTAAGAGTACGAAGCGTATGCTAGGATGGCGATAAGTGCTGAAGCTGAAGCGTAGATGCTTTTATACATGAACGCCAGTCCCCAAGTCCGATCATGAGTTCAAATCAAAGTCGCTTGATACGCCAAGAGTCAGGCCTGCCTGTTTTGGAACAAAACGCTCATGGATGGTCATCAGATTACAAATCAGCCCCTTTGAAGCCCGTGATGCATTGATGTGCGTCATACAAAATTAGCCCAGTATTTACAAAGAATCCCATATCTTCCTCCAACCAGAGCTTTCGCCCTTGGCCTTCACTTCTGCCAGGTACTTTTCCTCTTCTTCGTCAATCTGTTGCAAGCCGGAGACCAAATCCACGTGATGGGCGGGAATAACCTTGGTCTTGTATGTGAATTTGTAGCCCAACCAGAGGATGAAGAAGACTGGTATCGCAACGTAGGAACTATAACGTCATGGTCATCGCGATGCCGGAACGAGGACTGACAGGTTACTCACGTAACGAAAGTGTCCTTCGTGAATGGGATGAAGGTATCAAACCCTTTGAAAAATGTGATAATACCCGTGACGATCAAGGCGAACCAACTGCCCCATGGCTGGAAAGGTGCTTTGTAAGGCAGAGTGTCTCTTGACCTGCCTTGTGCTTTCAAAGCACGCATGAACGAGCTGCCCATCTCATCAGAAGGGACAAGAACAGCGAAAGCATCGACACTTACATGTGTGAATATGAGATGCACATCCATGTAAGTGCTCCAAATGTTGTTACAAGGTTGACAAACCAAGTGAACACTAAACGCAACCAAGGGATAAGTGGTCACAGTTGGACAAAAATCAAGTTTAAACCCCTTGCCTCGTGCGCTAGAAGAGCTGACGTTCAGGAATACAAGGCCGCAGAAGGCCGTGCATAGTATCAGCGCTGGGTAAGGGACACCCATTCTGTTGACCCGAGCAAAGACTCGAGGGGCTTTACCCTCTACGGCAAGGCCATATAGAGTGCGTGAGCCAATATACAGATCAGAGTTGGCTGCACTCATAACGAAGAGGAGGATAGCCGCGTTGATGACATGATTGAGGACCCTGATGCCCACAAGAGTCGTTGCTTTTGGAAGCAGTGTGAAGTCAATATCGAATCGTTCAGCAGATCAGACAGACGCACCAACAACGAACGGAGAAGCCGCAGCTAAGCATAGAGTATGAGTCTTGGCTCACACAAGACTTTCAGGGAACTTACCTCCAACTTTAGATTTGGTTGCAACGAAAAGAGTCTGGGAGAATTTTCAGTAAAAAGCCGCAGATCAAAAATTACTTGTAACCTCACATTGTCCGTGCTTGGTACAATGAGGCCTAGACTGGATGTTAACAAAACGGCAGATGGCGTCTGAGAGCGGACTCACCGATCACGAAAACTCCTCCGACCTTGGAGTTAGAATCAGCTACGGCCACGAAGTGAACAATTTGATACATACGTAGAAGATGAGAATACGGTAGAAAGTCCTACGAATGGCTATTGGGATATTGCGTCTGGGATTTTCGGCCTCTCCTACGGTGACCTAGGAAGGATGTGAGCTCACACCTTTCACTCTTGCTATTGGAACGAAGGCACTAACACCAATCAACTCCGTTCCCATATAGGCGAAGAGGGCATTGGTAAGGGTCGCCCAAAATCCGAGGAAGATGGAGAGTTTTTCGTTGTGAACCTGATTGAGGAGATAGTGTCCCATGGGTCCATACGAGTCTCGCCAGTATCGAAAGCCGATGCGATCGTGTTCAGGATTCCCACCGAGATCGATAATAATACCCATTAGGAGAAGTCCGATCAAAGCGATAACTGCATAAGTGGATTGAGTACGAGGTTCGCTAACATCTGAAGTGCACCCACCTTTGATACTGGAAAACCAGAACTCAAGCTCGCCGAACACACGAACACCGAGCAAGTTGACGATGAAAACTGTGGATGCAGTGAGGAACGGCACTCGGGTAGAAGGTAATCATGGCCTACTGAAGGCGATGAAGATGGCTGGTAGTTTACATGAGCCGTGATAAGTGGAAATTGAACGGCAGCGTGCTCACCCATCCATATGGCGATATGGACCTTTTGAGTCCAATATTGGATGACTACTCCCGCAGCATTGATGTTATTTGGGGTAACGATTAGCTAGAATAGAGGTCTGTATAAAGAAGAGAAGGCAATAGTGAGCGGGACGACGCACATATTTCATGAGATAATTCCATCCCATCGCAAAACCAAGCGCTGGGTCTACAAACCGGGTTGCGTAACCAGCAAATCCCTTCTTGTGAGGTAGGAAAGCAGCCATCTCGCCGAGGGCAACCATGACGAGATAGCAAACGAAACCAACGAAAGCATAGCCGAGTAAAAGACCTAGGATTCGAGTAAACCCAGAGGGCGTCGAAGGGGATCAGAAATGCATACCTAGTGGACCACCTCTCGTCAATGCAGTACCGGATCCGATCACCAGGCCAGTTCCAACAGCACCTCCCAACTGGGAAAAGGGAGCGCTTCAGCGGAGACTTGGGAAGCGTCGAAAAGAAATGTACGTACGGCTATCATGGAGATCTGTCTGGCCTTGAGGCCACGGTGCAGAGTCTCTTCCTTCGGTGGATCGAGGTAGTCTTGGTCATAGTTGGCAACGGAGACGGAGCTGGAGGATGTCTTGCTTTCTCGTTTCTCCCCTTGAAAATCCATGATACGCGGGGGATCAAGAAGGCAGATACGGGGAGCAACTCGAGCACGCGATTCTTATAGGTTGGGGGCGGAACCACACGAGCGTGCTTCTCCATCCCCATGCACCAACTTACCGCAAACGGGGAACTTTGCTAGAGGTGGATTAGGCTGTACTAGGACATGGCGCCAGCAGCATCAATGCCAAGGCTTGCCCTGGAAAGTTGGTGACAGCTTTGAAGTGGCACTGTGGGAGTCTAGTCTGGAGGAAAGCTAGGACCGACTGGCTTTTTGGCGGGGCGCTTTTTTGTGCAGCAGAGCGCCTGTGCAACAGAAGGCCGTGCGTGTTTAGAGAGTGGTCAAGGTTGTCAGCGACGTGGTTCTGTGGCCTCTAAAACATTCGAACTGGAAAAGTTAGCCAAGGCCATGTCGGTTGGCTGTCGGCTAAAAATAGTGCGAACCATGTGCAACACATACACGAAGCGCTTACATTTACAACATCCATATCAAGTAGTCAGATATCCTAATTCAGCTGATCTTATCGACCCTACAGCTTGTGCTTGATCTCTTTGTTCGCCACTCTCGTGAACTGCTTCTTGGGTCTCCCACTCGCAAAGCGTTCAGCTTGTGCTGAAAAGTATGGGTTATCAGTAAATGAATCCGCACCAGAAGTATTTTCGTGCGACGTGAACTCACCATAGCCCTCACGTAACAACACCGTGTCAGGGTGGTTGCGCTCGTCCAACGCAGCTCGAATGAGCTTTTTGGACGTAAGGACAGCTACTGGATCCAGCCCATCAAGGTTATCCAGGATGTGGGCTCGTAATTCCGCATGGAATTCCGGTGCGTCGCGTTGCGGGAATATTTTACTGCGATCATAAGGTAAATGTACTTGGCAGAAGCATATCATTCCACTTACTTGATGAACCCACTTTGTAACAGCTCGTCTGCCTGCATCTTGCGTCCCCAGATTAGTGCTTCGTTTGCTTTGGCCCAGCCCACTATAAAGAGTTTAAGAATGATCACATCATGAACGGGGGACACGAGAACGTACTCTTGTTGGTGAACGTAACACTGGAACCCGCCTCGGCGATGATAGCTAGACAGAAATCAGCCAGAATGTCTCATAGGTTGGGAAGTGACTTACCAAGGAAGGAAAATGGAGTGGATATCCACGCGGTGGGCACAGAATAGATGAAGTCGAAGTATCCCAAAAATGCTACAGAGCAGAGAGTTAAACGGCTATCACTGGGTATTAATGAGACGCAGGTAAGTACTACTAACCAGCGGCAATACCTGCATGACGAAGATTAGAACTACAAGCTTAACAAAGGTGAATTAAGAACTCACCCATAGCAGGACCGTTCAGGGCAGCGACGAGAATTTTACTGTGAGTAGCAAACTAACAAAGACGGTGAGATGTTGGAATGAACGGTACTTTCGATAGCTTACCGCATTTCCACAGTCGAGATGAGACCGAGTGACTTGATTGAGGAACGTACCCCGGACAGTTGTTTCCTCAATTTTAGATCCAGTGCTCTTCACGTCTGTACCGCTAAGTGGCAGGGTTTCAACTATGGACAGACGGATGTGCTCTCTGTCCGACTTACGCGCAGAACCATTTGCCGGTGCCTGTCCGCAAGAGGGAAATCAGAGAGATGCCTCTTGAGACAAATGATGGAGTGCTTACCTTGCCAGATAGTAACAATCACGTCGTCGCGCTTGTCTACTTCTCTCAGAGAGTTGGCAAGCTTGTCATAGTCTAACGGAAGCGGGTTCCATGTGGGTCGGTCACAATTTCCGCCCTGTCACTATACACTTACCATCCGAGGTAATGGCATTGAGGGATCGAGGCCGATTCATGGTAATCGTGGCAATGCCCTGCGAAACATCGACGGTGATGGTACTCATTTTCTTGATTGAGGTCCGGAGTTGAGTTAGAGAGGAGGAGGGGTATTGCGAGATGCATAGCGTTCCAAATTTATGGGGAAGCTCCTTCGGTTGTTCAGTTAGCCGGGGAAGAACTCAGGGATGCTGTCGGCTTGTTGTTGGAATCATACGATGATTACATCACGAACATATCCCGGTGTTTAGCGAACATATAGCAGAACAATAATACAGCAGTATCGACACTAGTAATAACGCTTAAATCTCCATAGATCATTCATCCCACGACGTGAGGATCTTGTTGATGAGCTTCGCCAACATCTCTTCCTTCCCTTGGGCGTTGCCAAGCTTCTCCAACACTTTCTGCAATACCGGTCGGATGTATTGTTTCATTGCATCGAATTCCGGACCATCTGCATGTTTGCCTATTTGGAAGAGCAAGGAACATGCATTCGTTCGAACTTCAATGGGGAAGTTGGTCGGATTGTTGACATTTCGAAGGACTGCCTTAATCATAGACAATGCATGTTGTGGGGTAGTAGAGCGAGTCCGAGGTGGGGGATTGGCAGTGGTACGGTTTGAAGCGTCGTCGTCCGAAGTTACAGATACAATAGGTGGAGTGGATGGCGAAGGGGAGACCTCAGTTGGGAGAGGAACTGTTAAGGCTTTGAGCACCAAGGGTGCTGGCCAAACGAAAATCCAGATCAATCACTGGAGAGAAATTTAAGCAACCCATTCACTCACCGCCGGTTGGATGGGTACTCAGCAAACTCAGGGCGACGATACCTTCGTTCACCAATAGTGGAAATTTGCCACTTCGAGTGACTAGATTTGCCAGGGCCGTGGCACACTCTGGAGTAAACATTGCACTCATAGCTTTCTCGCGCCGCGGGTCCGTCTCAGATGCTGCGCTAGCATCGCTAGACCACAGAGATTTGATGACATTGACCAACACTCTGGTGCCCTCGCTCTTCACAGCGACTGAGTCGGAACGCTTAATCAATGCAAGTAGCTGGTCCAACCCCGCTTGTTCGGGGTTGCTAGGTAGGACTAGTGCATAAGCATTGTCGACTGTGAAAAGAGGGGGAAGCAATGAACAGAAGGTTAGGTCACAAGGGGAATGGTGCTCACGACTGGCATTGCAAAGGTGCTTGACGACTCCGATACTTCCAACCTGGACAACTTCGACCATTGCGTCATGCTGTTGGTCCCAAACGCCACTGCCCACAATACTCGGGATAACACCTGCCTTCCCTAGTTCTGCGGGTATCATAGAAGATTGCGTCGATGACTGGGAGACGTTCTTTAGCAAACCGATGACTGCATGTCGTAGCTTGATGTCAACATCGGGAGAGAGAAGTGATTTGGACGTGAGGACAGGGGCCAAACTATGAGGCGGTTGTAGTAACGTTGTTGCGTGCTTTTCTATCAATCCACTTTAGAACAAAGGAAGGATTATCGTCAGGGGGTAAATACCTCTTCTGGCTAGATTTCCTAGCGAGAGGCATGCACAAATTGCCAGGTCATCTCTATCCGATGAGATACCAGACGACTGGTCCCCTTCCTTAGAACGGACGAATTTCTTGATCCAATCCGCCAGTAGGCACACGAAAGGTCCCCCAGGTTGATCCGGGTCGGAATCATCCCAGAGGATGTCATCATTATGTTCCTCGCCTGCAACCTCGACGACCGTCTTGATGATGGCAGCCTTGCAGACATCAAAAGCTCGTTCCTTTCGCTTCAGCTCAGCAGCTTCCCATGTAACCTGCGAATCATACCAGAAAGCGGGGTATTTCCCTTTTTCGATGAATTCCAACATCATGGTTAAGCAGGGAACACCGCCGTGTTCGGCAGGGAAATTGAAGCCGCGAGCTAGTGAGAATCGGATGTCTTCGATGTCGAGGGAAAGGGATTCGAGAAGCATGCATGTCTCCTCCAAACATTCTAGGTCAGAATCAAGGAGGTCGAGGGGTAACGTAGGTTTTGACGAGGGAACACCGTGCTCTTTGTCGGGAATGAATGCTTCTAGGGCCGGCATAAGATAGGGTAGGACGTCCGGGCTGAAGGCAGCAGGACCTGATGTGAGATGACAAGTCAATGAAAGTTAAAGAACCACGGTAATTCTACTCACTACCCTCGTTCCCTTCTCTCAATTCAGAGACTGTCCTCCAGGCCCAATCCGCGATACCACTTCGCAATGTCCACAACTCTTCGTTGTTCGACAAGCTTTCTGTCGACTGTTGGGCGGGCTTCATCCATACTCTGGGAGGATATATAGCGGCAGATAATTTAAGAATAGTCGTAGCCGCTTCTAATGATATCAATCTAAATCTAACGGGGTCTTCACTTGCGTGAGGGGGTGGATATTGTAGTATATAACAGGGCAACTCACCGTAGCCGATAGCGGCATTCAGTAAGACTCCGATCGCTGTTCTGACAATTTTCAGTTGCGGCACGTCGAGAGAAAGTGGAGCGTCATATGGAGGAGGCTCAATCTTCTCTGCGTATCCTTCGAGCAAGGAAACCATGGCTTGTGGAAATCCGGCCTCAAGTAAATGTCCCCGATTCGCGTCTGCCATGTAATTCAACAAGGAACCGCTGGATAGATGGTAAACCGAACCATGATTCATGCAAAAATTAGCTCCCAGGCGTAGGATCTCGTATATTGGAGCGATGTACTCCGCAGGAGGCGTCGAGTTGCCATGCAATCCGAGGGATATGAAAAGAGTCAATGTCTGGGGGAGTTCTGTGCGTCCAAGGACAGTGTGGTTGTCCTCTGGTGGAGCACTGAGTGATACATACGATACGACGAGAACGAGTGGCGTACCAGGCGTGTCTCTGACCCGTAAAGCATCGGCCAACTTCTGAGCGTTCTGTTGTATTGAAGTCCATATCTCAGGGGTATCGAGTTCCTTGAGTTCGAGAAGTAGTTCTTCCAGTCGTTTCTCGATTTCAAGGCATGATTCAAGCGATGCCATAGCACGAGCGCGGAAAAAGAGTGCAGGACGCTGGAGTCGTATTCCAAGGCGCAGACATGGTGTGACAGGAACAGAAGTTATCTTTGATCTAATCGTACAGTGGCTGTGTAAGGGCCTAATCTTTCCATCGCTCAACGCCAGTAGAGAGGAGCACTCCCGTGCTGGATCACGACCCTACGTGCTTCATCAAGTACCTGTACAACCTCTTCCGGAAGAGGACCCTTGGCGTTATCCAATATGTTCTTCTCCAGCTGTGCCGCACTGCTCGCTCCTAGAATGATGCCATCCTCAGGCGTGAGGATGGAGTGGTGTTGGCACCACCTAAACGCGATTTCTGCCATGGTTAATCTATGCTTATCCTGACGAAACTTTCATTCAGACAGCGTTTTTCAAGGTTTAACTAGGGATTGGCTTACCGCTACCGTTTGAATTTGCTTCACTGCTTCCAAAAAGCCAGTTCTTAAGTATCTTTCACGATACATGGTTCCCATCCATCCGGCCTTAGGATCAAATCGGCTTCCTGCCTCAACTTGATCAGTGACAGATGATATCTTGCCTGCCAATAGGCCCCCTCTGCGGATTAAAAATGAGCTACAACATTCGATACCCTTCAGTTCAACTGACCTACCCTAGAGGGTTGTATATCACAAGCCGCAAGCCAAATTTACGAGCACAAGGAGCGAGCTCAGTCTCCATATCTCGGGTAATGGCGTTGTACATCCTGCTCTTAAATTAAGCATCACGTCTCATAATTCGGGGATTTCCATGCTTACACTTGGTATATAGTCGGTTGCACCCATCCATTGGCACGGCAGATTCCAACGATCTCCGCAACCTGGAAGCCATGAGGGGTTTTGAGACCTGAAGAGACTTACGAGAACACACCTCCCAAGAAGCATAGTTGCTCAGACCGAATGTTTCACTAGAAAGAGCCATCAATGGGGTGACGATGAGTCAGGTCGGCGCATAAAACATACAATTTCCCCTCTTCGTAGAGTTTGTTGACCTCTCTTACCGTATCCTCGAATGGAACGCTACGATCAGGAGCGTGCAAGTACAAAACTCGGACCTTGGATCTCTTCAGCTTCTCAAGGGAGGTGAGGAATGTCGCGCGAAGTTTCTCTGGAGAATGATCGCCAGGCTTTACAGGATAGACTCTGGTGGAATATCAGCAAGGAATGTTATCGATTCATAACGGCGTGTATACGAACTTCGTGTCAATAGTCGCATCGCTCAGGTTCAATTGAGAGAGAAGCTAGAAACATCACACTCGTGCGTTACTAAACCCGGCCATATACGTTGGAAAGAATGTAGTCACCTCTTCTGTGGTTCCTTCGGCGTAAAGCCTAGCTGTGTCAATTTCTTTGTGACCGTGTTTGAAGAATACATCGAGAATGGCTTGACAATCTTCGAGAGTAGATGTGCGCACTCCGTTCTTGCCAGCAAACCCGAAGGTCATCGTTCCCTATCAGAGCTCGCATATTCAGTCGTTTATTCATAAGAAGTGCGATCGAACTCACAAAGAGGAGAGGTACACGCGTAGCCATTTCGAGGAAGTAAGTTGGGGGTGGAAGAGTGCCAAGCCAGGTGGACGTAAGCGCGCACTATATAAGCCAATTGATTGGCTCCACATACTCCCCGAGACCAGAGTACTGAGTAAGCCTCAAGCCTCGACAGACGTCACCCTGTTCGTTCCACAGATGGCGAAGAAGAAGAAATCTACGGGAAAGGCGGCACCTCCCGCACCCATTACCGAGAGCGCGGATGATGAAGATTTGATGAATGATCTCCTCGACCAACTAGATGCTAAAGATCACTCGGTTAGGGTAGAATCCGCCCACATACTCAACCAGATGGACCTAGATAAGCAAGCAGAGGCTATTGAAAAAACCAAGCGTACGGATTCTAAGGACCGTTTTCTCGCCCGTCAGGTAGGGCCTTCAGCTGGACTGGTTGGCGCAATACTCAAGTTGGCAGGCCAGGAAAGCTGTTGCATTAGCCAAGTCCTATGCACCTGACGATAAAGAGGCAGAAGAAAGGCTCGAGCGGGAAGCAAAAGAAGAGGAAAAGGCCATCAATAAAATATGCGACAGTCTGCACGTTCAAATCCACGAGGTCATACCACATTTCATCTTGTTTTGCGCTGAGTTGACTTGTTCGATCCAGATAAATCCTGATGGCCATTGCTTATATTCAGCTGTGGCCGATCAACTTGCCCTGTTGAATATTGTACCTCCGTCCCAGGCAAAGCATGCTCAAATACGTAGGGCCGCAGCAGATTACATCGCCGCTCATCCGGATGATTTCTTGCCTTTCCTGCCTTCAACCATGAACGCAGATGGTTTAATGACCCAGCACGAATACCTGAGGTACTGTGAAGCCATACGTGATACTGCCGTGTGGGGAGGCGAGCCCGAAATACAGGCACTCAGTCGGGCATATAATGTCCCGATCCATGTCGTACAAGGCTCGCAACCCCCGATCGTCGTTCATGAGCCCTCAGCATCATCCAAGAAAGCTGCTAACGGCATCGTTCGGATAAGCTACCACCGTAGAATGTACGGTCTGGGGGAGGTTAGTTGACTGACCAGAACGAGAGACACCGATCTGACGAAGCAATTCCCTTCCAGCATTATAATTCGTTACGACCGAAGACAGGCTTGTTGAGCACTATACAGGCGATTGTGGCTTAAGGGCATCATTATTTCGCTTCTTGGATTGGACTCTGGTGGCATTCATAATTCATAATTAGTTTATGTACAACTTACAACCCATTCTTATCTTACTATTGTAGCCCTAGAACAGAAGATCGTCCAAATCATTACGGCCACTGCGAGTGATGGTGCCCATCGGCTTGGGTTCGTCCGCGAGGTAAGAACCGAAAGCCCCACCCAAATTGGCGTACGGATCAGAGCTAGTGTTGGCCGACGATGCGCGGGGTGCTTGGTCATCGTCGCCATCAACGTCGTCATCATGGTCTATATTGTTGTTCGGTGATGGAACAGGGATGGCTAGCTCGGGCTTTGAGACTGGCGCAACCAGTGTTTCGGAAGGGCTGTTATCCTCTGACTTTGGTTCCGTAGGACCTGGGCCAGCGATATGGATGGGAGCTGCAGTAGAGGGGAGCTGAGCTTGGGCCAGAGGGACCAAGACGGCGCGAGAATGGGGATTCAGCGCTGGGCTATCAACAAGAGCCCGACCGACGGCATTCCTGATAAAGGTCTAGAGATATATGTCAGTGACCCGCACGAGGCGAACTGAAGAAGCAAGTTTACCTCTGGGTTCTTATGGTAGATACTCCCCAACGTCCCAGTGTGGAGCAATAGTTGATCCAATGCACCTCTATCCATTCTGTCAGAGTCGGTCGTTATTGGTGGCTTCTCAGCGAGGACGATCTCCCCAGCAACAGCAGGATTCAAGGCAAGAAGACGCCAATACATGAATCCGCGATCCCGAAGATCAGGGTTGTCTACTTCCTCAGTCGCCCACTTGAGGACCTTATGAACCAATTCCTTTGTTGTATCGGATTGTGATTTGTAGACGAAGAGCTTTACGGCAGCCGTAAGGAGGGCCAATTGGACCTAGAAAATAATGTAGTGGAAACGGTGTAATGAGAAAAAATCGGAGAAGTACCTCAACGCTTTCGTCCAAGAAATTATACAGCAAGGCATCCAGTAAGTCATCCGCATTATCGATGCGGTTGGCAAACTGTCCGAGAATCCAAATCATAGCAGCACGGGCTTCGGGCTCGTCTAGAACATCCATATGTTCACAGAGAGTGGGTATGATCCCTTCATATTTCCCTGGATATCGTCTGAAGATATCTTTAATCACAATAACTGCTTCCTGGACGACATAATCGACCTTGCTATCAATGAGTCCCAGCAAAGCTTGGATGCAGTCGTCCGCAGCCGGCTCGACTTTAATGGCCAATCGTCCGATGGATCGAACCGCTTTACGCACGAAGTCGATGTCAACTTCTGATGCGTACCTAGAAGTGCATGAGTAGAAGTGCGAATGGTTCGTTCGTTATCACGAACTCTTGGAGCTCGGCCAGAACCTCCTTTGCGTTCTCAGCCCGAGCAAGTCTATACATAATCTCCAACTTCGCTAGTTTGACGTAGATCGGGTCGTTATATTTGCAGAAGAAAACTTTGACATCGTTCTTCAACACCGTTGGGCGCCGCTGGATGATGAGTAAGATGTTCCTTAATGCGACATATTGGACTTCTGGGCCCGATGATAAAAGTGTGACTGAGAACGACTGTCAACGTAAGTACTGTATTGGGAAAGGAAGGCGACGAACCCAAGGGTGGACCCATCTTCTTGCAAATGAAGTCAATTTTCTTGCGATCGTCCATGTAATTCATAAAGAACAACAAGGCCTTGATTGCGGTGAGAACGACGGCAGAGTTTCCATGCTGTAATTGGACGGTGACGCGGTCGGCCAGGAGAGTAGCATCCGCATGTGACTCCGGAGTGAATCGCAGGAGTGAATCGAGGATATATACTTGACCCCATCTGGGAGAGACCATCCCGTTTAGTATTTGTGAATTTACCAAAACGTCGGTGGCACTCACTCCGAACTTTCACCCAATGCCGACAGAAGCTTGTGGGCCTGACTGAGATTCAACCTGAACAGCACACCATCTGGTCGATCACCAATTTCTGTGAGGGCCGCGACAGCATTCGCTACTACCGTGGCGTTGGAGTCGTGTAATAGATCGCGCAACAGCTCAACGAAGCCGCCCTTCTCAGCTTTTCGAGGATCCACGGTGTAGAGTTTGGCCACACAGATAGCGGCGGTCTTACGGACGTATGGATCGCGATCCTTTAGGCAATGCCGTAGGGTGTCACCAAGCGCATCGGTGACAACGGGGATGGGGATATAGGACATCGTGCGGATAGCCAAGGCACGAATGAGTGGATTCCGGTCATTGCAGTCCTATCGCTAAATCTTACGAGATGGTTTGGGCATTATGGGAGTGGACTGCGTACCTGTAGAAAGTTGGGGATGACGAGATGGATTTGGTCTGGTTTCGAACGTCCGTAGCTAACGAGGAACAAGTAGACCACTTTCATAGCATTATATTAGGTTTCTGCGCATCGGTGTAAGTGAACTGGGAGAGCTCACTCTTCTTGATCTCCAACAATGGTGTTCCCAAGCATTGGACTACGTCGGTAAACAGCAAGGACACTTGATGATCCACGTATCAGCCTCGTCGAACTCGACACAACGCAGCACAGGTATACCAACTATCGTTGCCCATAGTAATATTCGCCACAATCTTTTTCAAGACTGTCTTTCGCTTGACGAATTTCTTGTCCTTCGTTTCTGCTGCTTGCAGCTCTGCACGGAATTCCTGTCACAACAGACATTATGTTGGTCCAGATGAGTCGTCGACGAGAGAGTGAAGCACCTCTATCTTTCCGCGCGTGAAGAATTTCGCATCTTGACCAGGCGTCGACATCGTGATGGGGAGGAACGAAGGTGGTTGCGCGAAGCAAGCATCAGATGCAATTTATGTAAGGCATCCAACGAAGTCGTGTGGCCGCGCCGAAATGTCTCTTCCTCATGTCGACTACAAACTCCCAAATGTCAACTATTCGCCTCGAAATACTCTGCCTGAACAAGCCCATCCACTAATAGACACGGCTCTGAAGAGTCTCAAGTCTGCGCATAGTCGTCTCCAAACCGCGTCTTCGGAATTCACGAATGAACTCCAGATACTTCACAGGCTATATTACAAAGGCTATAACCAACATCGACAGGCTTTGTTCTGGAAACGAACGACTGAAGTCAGAGCCTTTGCGAGGAGAATCGACAAGGCCGATGCAAGCCGTGTCGTGGACGCGTTGCGTCGTTCATTTTTTGGCCCAGATGCCAGAGAAAAGTGAGTTATATCCATCTTCCTGGAACCCCTACTTATTTGACGATATACCTAGTCCCAAGCTTCTCAGAGGTTCTTGGTCGCATATACCAGATACCCACTCCCTCTCGTCTCTGTTATCAAGGTTGACAGAAATCGAGAAACTCTTCGCCAAGGTTACCAAATTCTAAATCGACTACCTCTGGAAGTGTCTTGACAATGTCTATCCCCTCAGGCCCATGAACGCTTCCTGGCTGCTTATTCGTAGGACGATATTGACTTGCTGATGCGCATCCCCAACTAACGAACCAGCCTAGACACCTTTCGATGGCCATGCAGTCGGGTGCCTTCATTCAGCTCATTGTCGTCTTGGCAGCTTCCGTTTCACGGTTGAATATTCTTCTCGACGAAATGCTATCCGCCTCCGATGTAGCATTATCCGCCGGTCGAAGCATATCCCTCGTCCTAAAAGTGAGCAAAGAGTTTCCAACCCCTTTGCATGACATCCGACCCCATTGTGTTGTCACAGAACCCGATGCATTCTCCCATCTCAACTGTGGATACGAGGCAACGCAATGTCAATGAGTTGTCTGATGAAGATACAGGGGATGTAGTTTCTGATCGACCGATACCTGCTCAACCGAGCTTAGTCGTCAAAATTGAAACGCCATCTGAACCACCCGCGCCGACACGTACGTCTGCTGCCGCCTTGTTCCATATGGATGGACTGATGCTTATGATGGGCGACGTAGATACCCCTCCCGTGCAACGGATCGTAGTGGACGTCCCCGCTCAACCGCAGGCCAAGAAGCCTAAGCCAAAGGAGAAGAGCAAACCATCACGGAAGAAGCGAGATGAGATTGATGACATCTTCGGGACGTTCTAGCATCTATCAGATATTCACAGCCTCACAAATCCATCAAATTGTACATATGTACTGAGGAACCCCCCCGTTGTTTCATTCAATCGAATGGTAGCACATGGGTACATGATGTGCAAAAGGTGTACGGACGAAAATGAGGGACCACTAAAATATCAAATTGAAGCAGAAAATAGTAAATAGTACGGGAAACAGTCCAAGAAGTCATGCACAAAAAAACAAACGAAGAGGTATACAATGCATTAGTCTATCGATGAGGAAGCGCCAGTGTCCCCAAATATGTTACTGATATATTTGCACAGGATCGTAAATCAACCTGATGTCCATTACCATCCCCCATGAGAAAGCTCTCGGTGAGGGCTTTAGAGAGCGAAGAAGGTAGCAGCAACGACGGCAGCACCGACGAGGAAGCGTGGTGATGAGATAGCAATGGCACCGCTCTTCTTGCCTTCAGCGGCGGCAGCAGCTGGCTCAGCGGCTGGCGACGACGCAGCGGGGGCAGACGAGCCAGTGGAAGAGGGAGCAGAGGCATCGTTGGCAGCGGCATCGTTGAGGGCGACGCGGATATCTTCGGGAACCATGATGGGGTTGGAACCGACAGCGCTCATGTCAACGGCACCGTCCTCGCTGAGGAGATCGGAGTTTTGGGCCAAGACCATGCGAGTGTACCAGGTGTTCTCAACGACCATAGGACGAGCCCACTCGGGAACCTCGGCGAGGTTGATGTTGCCTCCCCAGTTAGCGGCCTTGGAACCTTCGCATTTCTTGTTGGAGTAGGCGGCCATGGCAGCCATGTCGGAGCTGTTGCTAACCATGCTGGGGATCATTTGGCTGACGGACGTGGGGTTGTTCAAGGCGCTGGGAGGGTTGATGATACCGAACATTCCCTTTTGGCAATGGGTGGGTGCAGCACAGTAGAAGTAGAGGGGGTTGGTGTCGTTGATAACCTGGGTGAAGACGAAGTCCTTGCTTTGGAGACCAGAGGCGAAGAAGGCCTCGCTCGAGCGGTTGCAGGGGGTGAGCTGTGTGCCCTTGGTGACGGTGTGGTTGTTGGCGCCCCACATGAATTTGACGGTGTCGCCGACAGATGCGTTCAAGGCGAAGGGGATGTAACGGAGGACACCCTGAGAAGGAGCGACGATGACGGTGTGAGTAGCACCAGTGCCTGTGCTACCAGAGCTGCCACTGGTTGCGGTTGGCTGGTACTTGTAGGCCGGTGCGCCGTACGAAGCAACACACTGGTTGACACAGTCGTTGTAGCCCTGGTTGCCCCAGTTTGTGCTTCCTGAGCCGTACGATGGAGGGGACGATCCATACGAAGGGGAGGAGCCGTATGACGGGCTGCCGTAAGCCGCGGCGGAGGTGGTGGCAACAGCTTCGGCAGATGTTGTGATGGCGGTAGAGGCATCAGTGACAACGGAAGATTCAGCAGCAGCGGTAGAAGTGCTAGTAACGTATGAGTTTTGGCGACAGGAAACGTTGCGACAAAAAACATACCTGAGGACCTCGGTGATAGGAGTACCGTCAGGGGCCGAGACGGCGGGTTCGTTAATGGCACTGTCGGCCGGGCGGGCGGAGGCAACGCCGAGGAAGAGGGCGGCGGCGAAAACAGAGGCAAAGTTGACCATCGTGAAGAATGTAAAAGAGTGCGTTGACTAGAAAAGGACTACTGGACTATAAAATGTAACCTCCCAGGAGGGTCTGCTTGCTTGAAGTCTCTGTCGAAGAGAAAGTGATCCGGGTCGATGAACGAAGGTAGGAAGTCGAAGATCAATTCGACTAAAGAGAGAAGGAAAACAAACGAAGGGGGAGGAGAAGGGAAGAAAGCGAAGGGTGGGATCAACACCTGCGCAAGGGAGTGAGCCATTTTATTCGTTCTGTCACTAGGGCCGTCATGGAAACACTGATGCCCAAAACAACGGGTCGTGACCGTGACGTGACCCCCTTCAGCCAACCAGGTACCTCCCATCGAAATCAAGGAGGCTATTCAAAACAAAACATTTCCATGGGCCAGTCACCTCTCGCAGGCGGACATGGACGCTTCGGCCATGATTCTCATCAGAGGCGTTGCCATATCCATTTATATCACAGGTCGCTCCAAGTACAACAACCAATCAGCCTCCTCGTTCTTGCAAAATCTCTCATGACAGGCTCTACAAAAGTCTAGAGCACAATCTCCACAACTCTTCGTTACAACAAAATTACCCTCCACCGTCATGATTTTCTTCCAGGTCTTGATGGCAACCCAACACGAGCCGGTCGACGTTCACCACCATCCAAGCGACTGGAATGCCCTTGGTCACCGCGACCGCGCTCCACGCTTCGATCATCCATCTTGTCAATGCCCTTTCCCACTCGCCCACGTTTGGCGTCCCGCATCGCTTGTAAACGATCACTAGCTTTGCTAGGCCTATCATCATAAGTTTGCAAAGGCTTTCCCCTGTGGGGCCCCTGGGGTGCTTGCGAAGCGGCAGCAGCATTGAACATGTCGCGTAGCCCTCGAGACTTCAAAGATTCCGCTAGCTTCGGTCGATCATTATCATCTTCTCGATCCAACTCCTTGACATTGACTCGTTCATGAGACTCGAATAGCCAAGCGGGCAGGTCAGATGGATTGCGGGCTTTCGCTAGGTGGTAAGCCTTCATCGACCGCGTGAGGCGAGACTCTTGGCCAGGCGGTGTCACTGTAGATTGATGGGCGTTCCCATATGAGAACTTTAATTGGTTGATGGCATCGCTAAATGGACGCACTTTCTCCACTGAATGTGGCAATACTCCCCGCCCATGTTTTACTGACACTGATGGTGAGCGTGCCAGCGGCCGCAACGACATGACTCCACACACTTGTCCCGTCTTCAGTTGGGGCTGAGAAAGGCGCGGTGAGAATGATACCAACAATCTGATACAATTTGGGCATGCCTTTGTCTTGACGAGACGACCTTTGCGTCTTCATGTCAGGTTCATCATGGTCAATATCCTCCTCAAAGCTAGTGCGTGAGGTATCGTAGCCTGTCTGGGTTCTGATTCTATCAAAAATCGAAGGGAATGATGAGGATGAAGAGGAGGCTGAAGAAACGGAAGAGGCTGAGGTGGGAACGCTAGATGCAGAGGGTGTGTGTCGGGGCCGAGAAAGGCTACGCCTACGCGAGGGTGGGTGTTCTTGTACACGAGAAGAGGGTAGTGCACCGATAGATTTTTGTGGACGCATCGTACGCCCATGGTTTCGATGTGAACGTGCTTCTGGCAACTGCTCTACGGATGGCGACTTGCGCGACGACGGTGGTGGGCGCGTGCCCGCACGCGGGTTTGAAGGAAGACCGCTAGCCAGCTTACGAGTTGAAGAACTTTGAGTCATTGCAGAGATATTGGACGAGCTATCCAGCCCAGCTGGTCTCCGAGGAAGGTGGTGGAAAGAAAGAGGCGGAAATCAAAGTCCAGTGACTGCGACATCGGACATTCCTAGTAACAAGTTCATGCGTGGTGATCGAATATTCCGATCACTAGGTTATGTAAGCAGACGTCCCGTTCTGGCCAATCGCATGGCGAGGGAATGACGACCGACTGATGTGATTCTACCCGATCGCTTGAGAAGCATGGCCTTTAAGATGGACTCTCCCAAGCCATATCTCCGCATTCGGTCCTATTTCCCAATCCCTCCTTCCTAAGACGCCATGTTCTCAAGCCTGAGGTCGACGCACGCAATCAAGTCACGTCTTGGCGCAATCCCCAGGAGCTTTAGCTCTCAAGCAACGCCGGAGAAGAGCAAGTACAAGATTATCGTGGTAGGCGGAGGTATGTCAATCACATCAATACCGGCCGTTCGTGGGTGATTGATGGTTGTGTAGGCACTGCTGGTCTCAGCGTGGCAAACCAGATATATAACCGCTTCAAAGCTGCTGGGAAGTCTTTCAATGACGGGGATATAGCTGTCTTGGACGCAAATGAGTTTCACTACTATCAGGTATGTGCTTGCACACGACCTCGGAAAAACGTGGTAGCTCACTGCATGCTTCTTCCAGCCCGGATGGTGAATGAATTTTCGGGCCCCCAAGACGGTCATGGTCAACTGATTCGTTTTCTTCGCAGGACTTTGGTTGGCTCTGGTCTCAAACAGAAGACCGAGACTCGCAAGCCCCTTGCATCGTTGATTCCCAAGCACTTGACCCTCGTACCAGAGAATGCGGCCTCCTTCCAGCCAACAAAGTCCGCTCTGACCACTTCCACCGGTCGCGAACTATCTTACGACACTTTGGTCGTGGCCGCGGGTTTACAGACCAACTGGGGTGACGTACAGGGTTTGCCGAAAGCACTTGCCGACCCCACATCCGGTGTCTCGTCAATCTACTCGTATGATACGTGTGACAAGGTCTGGCATGATATTGAAGCGCTCCGAGCGGGTCCTGCAGTATTCACTCAACCTGCAGGAGTACTCAAGTGTGCTGGAGGTAAGTTCACTTTTATGTGCTCGATAAGCTCCTAACTCACCTTTTGTGTTCATTCAGCACCGCAGAAAATTATGTGGATGGCTTGGGATAGATTCCGCAGGACGGGTCGCCGAGACAACATCAAGATGAGCTTCTACACTGGCATCCCTACAATGTTTAGTGTCAAGAAGTACTCCGATGCTCTCAATCAACTCCGAATCGACCGCGGGGTCGATGGTTATTTCCAGCACAACCTGATTGCCGTCGACACCGCGAACCACAAAGCCACGTTTAAGAAAGCGGATGGGTCAACGACTGACGTCGACTATACTTTCCTCCATGTGACCCCGCCTATGGGTACTCCTAACTTCTTGAAGGGTTCACCCATCTCGGACGAGGCGGGGTTCGTGGCCGTTGATTCGGCAACCCTCCAACATGTCAAGTTCGACAATATATTCTCTTTGGGTGACTGCTCCTCCTTGCCCACATCCAAGACCGCCGCCGCAGTCACCGCGCAAACCCCAATTCTTACGGAGAATTTATTCTCTGTTGTTGATACGGGTAAGGTTAGTGGAACCGCCACGTACGATGGATACACCAGTTGTCCAGTGGGTGCTCTCATTGAATTTCTGGCGACCGGTCCGATGACGATTTGCGCAGCTTTTGACCGGCTATGGCAAGCTCATGCTCTGTGAGTTCAAGTATGGCTTTGTACCCAAGGAGACATTCTCTTCCTACTTCGGTGATCAGTCCAAGAGCCGCCGGTAAGAAGTCCATGCCCCCTTCAGACATCTACCTTTGCGCTAACTCCTCCCTCCTAACTCCTCTATCTATAGCATTTACTACCATCTCAAAAAGGTACGCTCGAGCATTCCCTCTTTCATTAGAAATTCTAAACTTGTACACACAGGATATCTTCCCCCGTGCTTACTGGAACGCCATGGTACGTCCAAAATTCCGAATTGCCCACTGGGAACAACATAGGCTAACTCCTCCGCAGGTTAAAGGTCTCTGGTACGGCACGAATGGCCTGATCCGCCCCAAGTATTAGAGTTTGATCGCATTATTGTATTTTTGGAGTTTAGTAGGATGTGCTTATCGTGACCCCAATCTTCGACGGATCATGCGTCCTTGTGTTATTGTCGACGCCATCTTCCCAAAAGCGACCTCGTGTGGTCAGCAAGCTTCGGAAGAGTTCACGTCCCTACGGGAGCCTTCGGCCCGACGCTGTGTGCCAAGTTTACGCGCCGCATTACTTATGTCAGCAGTCGCGCTCGTGTTGATTGCCACTGTTTATCGCGTTCCCACGCCTCAACGTTGGTGATGCGTGGAAACCTTCGCGAGTGACTTCATCTCGAGTGTCCACCATGTCTCGCCTAACCGCCGCTCAGGTCATCGGCCTCGGTGAATATCTGAAGCCTGACTTCGACCCAGCAACATTGACGGTGTCTCAGCTCTTGGGAGTCTTGGGATTCCACAACGTGCCGTACCCACAGCCTTATACCAAGCCGAAACTTGTCCAAACCTTCAATAATGAAATCAAGGCCAATGCGAAGAAGCTCGCGAAGGAACGATTAAAGAAGGAGAACAGCATAGCAAGCGATGAGGGCATATTGGATGGTGTGACTGGGGAGCCTGTGGCTGGTCGCAAGGTGTGTTTGACGCCATTATGTGTAGCGGCTAATAGTAATGTTTAGGCCGAGCCACCACCACCTCGAAGGTCTTCGAGACGCCTTTCGCGCGCTCCTGTTGAGATTGATGCTCCACCAGTGCGGCCTGAACCGGTGCGTCTGATGTTTTCATGAAAATACATACTTCAAATGGTTATATGGTGGTCCCTTAGCCCAAGCGCAGACGGTCCTCGGCCCAACCAAGTCTGGGTGGTTCTTCTCACAGAACAGCGCGCGCCTCTGCTTTCGATTCTTTGGCGGAAGAAAGCGAACTCGAGGAAGAGGACTTGCCAATTCGGAAAGTAGTGAGGAGTAAGAAATCCGTGTGTACCGTGTTTCATTGATCGTAGAAGTATTTGTGGCTGATCGCGTTCATTGTGATCGCCCTAGTCGCAAGCAGGCTCGCAGGCACGACGCGTGTCACAACCTGTTCGTCTCCGTTACCTTCGCGTTACCTCCTTCATTGATTTTCCGATCCCATAGATGACGGAAGAAAGTGGATGGGAAGATAACAACATATTCCAATCCGGTGCAGAGTCTTCTCCACAGCGACCCTCTCCATCAAGACCAAAGGTGCCTCGGAGGAGTGGGGTCCCACGCAAATCACGCAAGTCAATGTCAGCCCCTCCACAAGTCCAACCATCGCCATCATCGTCACCAACACGACCTGGCCAGTACAACATACCAGACTCACCATTCTCACCACCTCAGTCAAAATTTCAGCCACAACTACCGCCTAGCGTTTCCCGAGAAACCCGCATCATATCGTCTAAGCTTGTCCATCCATTGGAGTTACCAATTCGAGAGAGCAGCGAGCCCGGGTCAACCAAATTATCACCTTCAGATGATGAATTGGATTTCCTAGGACCTTCTACGAGTCATCAAGAAACAATTGAAGAGGGAATATCCGATCTGGGACAATCTCAGGATGAAGTGACATCCGTCCCCTCAGCAGTCGTGCTTACCGGTGGTGATGTTGTCCTACATCCAGCTCTCGATCCAGCCCCTCCATCAAGGATTTCGCGCCTGATTCTCCTACTACTGTTATGTGGTTGTTTGGCATCAACAATCAATTACAAGCTGGAGTCTTCTCCGATCGGATACTGCGACGCTGGCAGCAATACGAACACTGCGCTCGAAGCCCAGAAGGCTAACATCGCTGCTTTGGGGACATGTCTGCCTGAGAACATCACCTTCTCCGAAGCCCCAGAGTTTCTATTGGATCATTTTGCTCGTGATGATCATTCGAATTGCACCCTGTCCCCTCTTATGGCCCTCCCACATCCCACGACTTGTACCCCTTGTCCCGATCATGCGGTATGTCAACGCAAAAGCGTGGTATGTGACAGCGGATACTTGCTCAAGTCCCACCCTCTCCTGTTTTTCCTACCTCCGGCGACATCGCCTTCCACTATCAAACTTTCTTCGGTCTCGTCTCCCTCTGATGTTGCATGGAAGATCATTTCACAAATTACGGATGGTCTTCCATTGTTTGGGAGCGTGGCATTCCCGCCTAGATGTGTCGAGGATCCCCGACGCAAACGAAATATCGGTAAATTGGGCACAATGACTCTGAAAAGACTAGGTCAAGAACGCGGCGCGCGCCTGTGTTCAGGAGTGGGTAGTTCAAGCATCGACGAATCCAACGGTGGCGACGCCAGAAAGTGGGGGTTGCAGATTGATGCCCTTAGAGACGAGTTGAGACAAAAAACAAAGGTCAGTTAACCTTGTCTAGCCCCTGTAAGCGCTGACATTGACGTTGAGTAGGCCAAGGCATCGGACACTTTTGCCGAAGAGTTCAACGAAGCCATTCAGCAGCTGATTCAGTGGGGCGGCGTGATTTTTTCTGAGGATTCCGAGTAAGCTTCTCTTTGTTTCATACGCGCCTTGACCTCCTGAAGAAGAAAACAAAAGGGGGAAACGTTACCTGGCTCATAAAGTCCCTGACTTGACATGGAAATGCGCTGTCTTCGTAAACCTCCGACAATTTTGGGAAGAATGGCGAACTGCTATCTTTGGTAGGTTAATGCCTATTCAAGCTCGGAAAATTTGCTGACGTCTCCCCGACTTCACAGGACTTGTAATGGCCGTCATAGGGTTGTATACTGAGAAGCTTCGGAGAGCCCAAAGATATCGCGAACGTCTTCGCGCCGCAGAACTGGTTCAGGTCGCCCTGGACGCGTTGCGAAATCAGGAACTCGCCCACCACACAGACCCCGTTACTGCACCACAGCCTTACCTATCGTCGTTGCAGCTACGAGATCTCATACTGCAAGACGAACACTCGATTGATCGTAGAAAACGCATATGGCATCACGTCGAACTTGTTGTTGAAAGCAACGCTAACGTTCGAACCAATCTAGAAGAAGTCGTTGGTGGAGACGAGATGCGCGTTTGGCGTTGGGTTGGCACCACTGGGGCTAGCCCGACGAAGAAAGCTACAGCAACTCTGATGGACACCTCTGATGGACAGGGTGTTGAGTAGTGAAGTCGTATGGGATTAACTTATATTTCTGGATCGCTGAGGTCATGCACATGTATCTACTGAATTCTTCCCCGTTGATCAACCTCGACTCTGATCCGTGTAGTGTGTAGGTAATTCAAAGAACCTGATATGATGCTGGATTGGCAGGACCTGCGTACGACCGAGACACTTTGTGCCTCCGCCACCGTCATTTCAAGGTATTTGACGATGTTAAATTCGGAGAATGCTGCCCCGTCTGACGTGTGGATTCACACGAGTCCCCCGTTGTCGATGTCCAACAACTGAGTGTTTTGATTAAAATACAGAAATGTCGTGATGTTGTGCACAGTAGCTCCAAGAAACATATGGTAAGGGAGTAGACTAACGAACTTTGTCCACAGCCTCACACCTGACTTTATCCGAGATGGGATCAGGATTATACTGCTTATAGCGTTTGGTTTGTGTTGGCGGAAAACTATTGTTCTGACAGGGTTCGCCTCTACTCGGAATCGGGGTGATCACTGGATGGGTACGATCGGGGTGGTCTACCGCACTTGCGAACCAGTTTCTGGGGTCGTCACTGGTTGCTTAGGCATTTTAACGTGCGCAAGACTCCCTTTGTCCTTTGTTGACCAGCTGATCACCAAAGTTGGGGGAGCTTCTCTATAAAAGGCGAAAACTTCACCGAGGTGTTATCAAGGGAGGGACAAAGGAGGGACAAACCGCGGTCTGGGCTGAGCAGGTACACAGGGCACAAGACCGACGGATGGAGAAAACGCCGAAAACAAACACCGCCTAAGGCCCAAAATCCACGTATGATTGGGGAAACTCGGGGTGGTTGTGAGATTGTACTTAATTTACATACATGAACAAGTGGCTGGAAATTAGGTCCAACTTGACCCAGCTGACATACCCATTGGAATACCGTTTAGGATCTTCTCTATCAAGGCGCGCTTCATAAATTGTTCCTCCGCGAGGATACGTGTGGTCTAACGAACCATAAACGCCCAGGGCGGCTAGAAGAGTGGTAAGAAATCAGACGTACACGAAGGAAGCGTTCTAAATCAACCCTGCCAGCGTTTAACGCGCGGTGGAGGTGATATATGGTATCTTCAATGCCATTGTCTTCAGCGACTAAATTGATCAATCTGTGAATAAGATAGGCGCATGAGAAAGGGATTCCAAGACGGATGTCACATCGGATAACATAAGTGGTGCTGTGATCAAAACCAAGGAAAGGTGAAGAAAGATAGAAGTAGTGGAATTAGAAGGCACCAGCGTGGGAGGTCAGCAAAATGGCAAAATGACCGTGTATACGTGAAGAGGGACCAGGGCACTACTCACTGATTGTGAATGATCGTGGTTGAACATACGAGTTCATCGACCTCCGGATCGCCTTTGCGCCGTAACTCAGCCACATTACGCTCAGCATGTGCAACCGAGTCTTTGAGTCTGTCTGAGACATTTCGACACACGTCTCTCACAGCCTCTAACCTAGCCATCTCATCCCGAATGGCTGGTTCACCCGCCAAAAGGTCACTCTGATGAGTGCGTAACCGATCAGCATCTAGCGTGAGTGCCTGAGATAGCGATGCTAATTCAGAAGTAATTTTATGGTGAACCTGGGCATGTAAACTGAGAAGTTCGGGGTTAGGAGGTCGAGGCGGTGGTACGGTAGTTTGGTTAATGACAGGAAGTTGATGAGGAGTTGCGACAATTATAGCGTCGTCCTGATCTAACAAATTTGGAGGCGGTATGGAGGGAGGCAGCGGAGGTGGAACCATCGCTACAGATGGAGGCATGGTCTGGGAGGTAAGTTGTGATGGCGATTGGGTGTATGGCAAGGTCGACGCAAGCGGGGGTAACGGGGGCACAGGAGGCGATGAGGGAGGAACTGTTGATGGGTGCAATGGCGGAGACGTCGTCCAGTATTGATGGGAGGAGTTGGCAACATGAGAAGATGCATTGGTAGTCGCGGGGACGGGGTTGAGATGTCTGTACACCGGTGGAATGGAGTGGTAGGTAGCATGAGGTTGGTGATACTGAGGTAGGCTAAGATCGCCTGGGAGTGGTGGAAGTGGAGGCGGTGAAGCGGGAGCTGATGTGTTCTAGATGAATATTAAATTTCAACAGTCAGAAAGAATTGTTTTGAAGATAAGCGAGTTCATACTGATTGAGAAGCAGAGGGCTGTGGACTGACTACGGTTGATTGATTGGTGACGGCTGGATTGTAGACAGAGTGATTCGGAGGATTGGCCATAACTGATCCGGGTTTGGGAGGCAAAACGGGACGCGTCTGGTCATAACCTGGGGTTAGCGAAGCACTGGAGATGGCTGTGGCTCTGGATGAGGAGGGCTGAGGAGGGGAAAGTGCGCGCGCCGAAGTGTCGGCAATAGAGGAAACGCCGACCTCTGCACCGGCAGTGTGAAGTGTGCTAGTTAGAGTTGGATCTGCCTTGGGTTTGGCGTATACGGGGGGCTGACGCGAAAACAAATCTTGCATGTTCTCGAGCAGAGCTAAAATACTGCATCCCTTAAAGAAAAAAAAGCAGGAAATTAGGTTTAATCGACGGAGATGTTTTTTCTTAGCGAAGGCGTACCTCACTCTTACGCTCCCATTGCTGCATATATTCCAAGTTGCACCTGCCGCTCACATCGATATACTTCCCAGGCTTGACGAGCATGTCACTGGTAGGGACGACATAGACGATTGGGGGATGTCTGGGATAGTCTCTGGTGATCCATAGATCGATAGGAATGTTGTACGAGGCGCTCTTGAATGTGATGGGCAGCAGACCGTGCACGCAGAGGAGGAGCTGAGTCCTGCCGTCGTCGAACGCTGCGGACGATGGCGACGAGGTGAGAGAGATGATGGGGGAGCAGAAGAAAGAGGTGTGCTCACTGTGCCAGGCTGACTTTGGTCTGAGGGTGGAAATGGCGGCAAGGGCCGACTCGATGTCGGAGCAGACGCGATCCTTGTTGTCGTAATTCTGTACATTCTGCCTGAGCCACCGGAGTGTGACGGACGAGGACATGGAGAAATTGGAATGGGAAATAATTATTGGACAAGCACTGAGCAGATCTTGCTTTACTTCCGTAACGCGTGACGTATTTCCCAATTGTGGTAGATTGACCAGAAACTGGCAAAAGTCTCGGGACTCGGTTCGAACCTGCCATTTTGGGACGAGATCTGAGAAAGGAGCCAATCTGTCGGGACAATAATGCCGGTTTCGGATCTTGCCAGGATAACTCTATGAACGCCCTCTCTCGTCCAGAGAGTTGAGCCAATCTGGTGCCCGTGAATAATGAACCCACTAACGCTTGCCCTCAATATATATATGCTCTTGCTCCCCTGTCCCTCCACCATCCCTTCCTCCGCCTCCCTCCGTCTCTTCCTCTCCAACCACCACCATCCCCGTCCACCATGATAACCCAGCCCGTCGCCGCCCTCAATCGTCCCCAGCCCAGCTCAAGCAAGTCCCTCACTCCCCAGCGCAAGCACAGAAAGCTGCTCAAAGACGGCAGTGGCACAGAAGTATGGCCAGAGGCGATTGAGAAGGTCTTTGTCCAAGGTTAGATACACGCTTCGCGATCCAGAGTTCCATGCCCTCATCGCGCACTACCAGGTCTCAAAGAATACTGGCGCTCGCCCTTTGCGACTTATTCGCGTGGTCGCAGCAGATATCGCAACCAGTTCCTCGTAGAGCATCTAGCGAGGGCAGGAATCACTAGAACAAAGAAACAGGTCGCCAGTCACATCCAGGTACTCAGAAACATGTGGAAGGGCGAACCAGGTAAGCATTTGACGCGTTTCGGTCTCAGTTGCCTCGTAATCTAATCACAAAGCAATCCATCCCACTAGCGTTCCACCTCGTTGCAGGCGGCGAGGAGCTCTCTACAGACTCCGCGATCCCAAATGCCCATTTCGATGACCATCCTTTCTACGACTTTGGCGATTGTGACTCAAACTCCACCTCAGACTACTCCCCGCCCGAAATCAAGAATGAGTTTCCCTCTCCTCCCTCCCTCGCTGCTCAGTTCACTCCCGACTCGGTCGCTTCATCTACCTCTTTGCCTTCGCTTCACGCGTCGCCTGAATCCATGCATGCCCGCCTCGACCCACAACATCAACCTTACTCTTCTCATATTGGTGTTGATTCACAGTCATTTGCTAATCCCCGTCTTCCAATATATCACCAATCATCTCCTCCACCTGCCTCAAGTAATTGTGTCTTGTCATTCCATCTCGACGCCGACGGCATGTCTCCATTTATCGTCAATATCGACGCACATTCTCCCTTCGTCGGAGCATCTCGCCCCGCGACGGCCATGAAGACCAAACTGTATCTGCCGGCCTTCAACTCGCATAGCAACGGCGGCGGCCCTCGCGGGTTCCGTGGTGCTATATCACTTGCATCCACTTTCGCCACAGGCACATGCACTACCCAAGTATTCCACGACCAGAACGTCATCCATCGCGAGACCGCATCGTTTTACCCTTCTCTCGATCAGAATGGTCTGGTCACGGCATTTCTTCCAGACGGTCCCTTGTCCTGTTGCCGCGATTATGGTGGGTCACCTCTCACCTATGCCGTGTCCATCCATTCTTACTAAATTTACTTGCTTCTGCATTAGTCGCTTTAGCTTCTGGCGTCACAACAACTCTTACTCAGGAGATAGTTGTCGATAACTACACGGTACTCTACGCCGTTCATGTCCTCATCGGGGGCGAGGGGGGTCCATCACCGACAGCAAGATTTGTGGGATGCCGACCACAGCAAACTAACAGCGTCCACGATGATATCCGTTCTCCCTCTGGCTCTCCACAGCAGCGGCCAGCTGTGTATGCTGCGACACACCAACATACAGCATCATCGTCATCGTATTCGGTCCCCTCAACGTCCCTTTACTCAGCTGGAACAGCACCGGTACCCCTTACGCTGTCGTACAGTCCGGAATCATCACCAGCCTATTCGCTTTCCAGTCATAATACATTGGACAGTTACTCCTACGCACCATCCCTATCAACTTCAACAGGAGCTAATCTGGCATATACGTACTCAGGTACTTCTGCCTTATCCAACTCCTATGTATCGCCGTCTTCGATGTACGACAGTCCCTATGGATCGCTCTCTGAACCTTCCGTCATACCGCCTTCTACATACCGCCGAACCTCCTTGCCCCACGGTTTGGCCGGTCCCCCCATATACTGAGCGCTATCACAAACGCCCATTTCCTCCAAAGGCTGTGACGTTCTCCTGTGATGTCCTCCTGTATATGTTCTGCTTCTAGCCCCGAACCCCGATCAGGGTTCTATGCGTCTGACGAAAATTTTCCTTCTCGCCTCATGGAGTATTGCCTCTGGAGGATTGTCCTCGGAGCGGGGGCCTCATACCTCCGGCACTTGTGATGCCCTCTGTGCACTCACGCTTTCAAAGATTGACGCTGATTTCCAAAATACCCTCCTGCATAGCTCTTATACTGTTTTGGATAGCTAATTCTCACCTTTTCGTTTTTATATGTACTTCTTTGGACATCTTACCCTTCGACCATACTGATGGCGCTGATCTCTTACTACTTGCTATATCTTCCCTCGGTAATATTGATTTTGCTTATTCTACTTTCGTACCACTACACATCTACGCATTTTGTGCCCACAATTATTTTACATGGTCACTCAACCCGATACTTAGATTCTTGTATCATACCGCTGGATCTTCGAACTACACATGTCCATTTTCTATGTGAGAATTGAATATCGGATCCTCCACATTTGTCGTTTCACGCTTCTTGTTGATTTTCTTCCCAAGTCTTTCTAGATCCCTCGGCTCAGTTCACTCTAAACCCGCCCTTCACGCCGACTGATGTGGATATATGTGATTGTCAGCTTTGCATGGGTGGTGTGAAGTGATGATCATATATACGCGTTGTGACTGTGTAAGGGACGGTACTGCACACCATATGTCTAGTACTCGGTGGCTTTGATGGTCCCTCAGAAGCATGCATTCTTGTAAGTTTTTCTCGATAGGAGCCCAGCCGCTCCACTGTATCTATTTTGGACCCGAGAGATCATGACAGCCACAATGTTTGGTTTCATGCGTTCACATACAATTTCTGATGTCGTGATACTTACCGATTGATCAACGAAGAAGCATTTTAATGTCGTGGGCCAAGGTGTGACATGTTAGCATAGTATCCCGTCTCCCAAGGTGATCCTCATGTGTTCCATTTTCAAGAAGCATTCCATCGGCACGGCACTGCGTATAGGCTTCATTACAACAACGGTTACTGAAACAACTGATGCGTATCTTGCCCCTGTACAACAACGGTGGAGACAAATAAATTCTATGAAATGTCATATGCGAGATTCCAAGTTTGGTGGTTCACAGACATACGAACCATGGTGCGCCTCGCGGAAGAGGAGGAAGTGGCGAAGATAAGTGGCAGATGGGAGTCGCTGATTGATCTGAATACACACCGAGTTACATCTAGGTTTGATCTTCTTAGGGGCTACGGGGCCCTGGAGGTCTGCATACGTCGCTCAAGGAGGATCAACACAATCATCCACGCCGGTCAAAAGTAGCGGGATCTGTTACAACCTTCACCCGCCCGAAGGCGGGGGTTGATATCCTTATTTTGGCAGTGTGAAAGGGAGTAATCGTATCTACAATGGGGTCGATATTGTAGCAAAAACCGGGACCACCGCAAGTCCATACGGCCCTAGGCTTGCGAATAGTTCATCAACTTCTTCGCTTCTGCCCTAACGCTCGCATCACCATGGGACGATAACAGTATCAGTTCCCAGAAAGCTGTACCGAACGGGTTGCATGCTTGAGGGTCGTTGATATCGGGACGGTAGGTACCATTGAAAGCACGATCGTCTGTGGTCAAGAGTGCTTCGAGTTTTGGTTCTTTGGCAACTAAGCGCTGCACAAACTGTAGCGCTTTAATCACCGTCCGTGGCGGCCAGTGAAGGGCGCCAGATAGAAGGCGTTTGCCGAAAGCTGATGAACACCATGGCGGAGTGGAGCTGGCGTTTTGGCTAAAAAAGACGAGAGACAGGGCACGAAAGAGTAGATCAGACAATGATGACTCCAGAGCCCTATGGTGGCTGTGGACGAGCAGTGACGGTGAGGTGGCCTCGATGTCATTGATCGTGCTCAATGTGGATATTTCGGTGTATAGGCAGTTGGTGAACTCGCCGAGGTCAAGATTCAGCGCCTCCCCTACGACGTTTGAACATCAGTACTTGAGCATCAGAAGGGAGCGAGTAATGTACCTTGCCCCGACAGCAGCTCGAATGCGGTTATGATACAGAGTAAATTATGTTGAACCTTGTGGTGTGCTGGGAATGTGCTGGCCGGTTCCAGACCACTGGTATTCTGACCTTCTCCATCCTCGCGCAAAATCAGATTCTTCAGAACTTGCATCAAATCCTTAAAGAAATCGATGTTAACGAGATGGGAGAAGCGGGAAATCCCACGTAAGGCTGCGGGAAGCAGCGGGGTCGGGCGGTCATTCTTCAGTATTCGGAAATAGAGAACGAAGACGAGTTTTAGGGTTTCGGTTTGCTATCGCCTGTGTCAGAGGTGATTCTTGAGAAGAGGATAGAGTGGCCTTCCCCGAAATTACAGGAACTCACTGTTGAAGCACGTTCTTCTTTGTCAACCTCGGCTTCAGCATCGCGAAACTCGCGCTCGATTTCATTCCTCTCTTTGAGCATCTTCTTTGCTTTTTTACTGAGGTGGGGCTTATCGCCCTTCTTCTCCTTCTTTGATCGTTTGACATTGCTATCCGAACTAACTTTGGTATCTGAAGCGCGGACGCCGAGCTCCGTTGTAAGCCGAAGAGAAAGTAGGCAGGTCAAGACGTTGGGATGGACGTTGAACCGCTTCTCCTTGATCATTCTGTTCAGGAGACGCACGATTTCCAACGAAGGCTGGCCGGTCAAGTCGTTTTGAAACACTTTGATAATCGTTTCTAGACATAATATCGAGGACTGACGGAGTTATTCATTGAGCATCTACTGTTCCATGGAAAATGCAGAAAAAATCATACCTCGTCCCAAGATTTCCGGCTTAGTATAGCAATGATTGATTGCATTAGATTGACACGGAAATTGAAATGCGTGACATCAGTAAGCAAAATGCACATGCACCGCAGGGCGGTTGATGAAAGGTCGCTCTTCGCTAGTTACAGTTAACAGAGTGGGCGGGTAGGATGGAACCTCAATACCTTTGACCTCAGCTTCAAGACCTTGGAGATACGTCTGATAGACACCGACAAGGCCTTGCTCCCAGTCCCTCGTGCGGGCTACCATCTGGCTCACTTTCTCGGCTTTCTCTTTATCTGTCAGGGCACGGATGCGATATCCAGGAATGACGTCCTTGAAGACAGCCAGCTGTGACAAAATCGCTAGTTTGCGGATGACAGTGTCATTATGAATCGGTTCGGGGTGTGTAGGTGAAGTTATTTCAGCCAGTGAAAAAGTGCCTAGTCGCCGCAATAGCCCAAGCTAGACACACGAGTCAGAGGCGTCTAATCGAGTTGTCAAGACTTACACTGTTCTCCGGATCAGCAATTATGTCTTGACATAGACTCGCAATTTGCTCCTTTGCTCCCATTATTCTGGCCTTCCTATGTGTATTTCCAACAATATCGAAGATACCAGCTCGACCGAAACGAGGACCAGTAGTAACATCATCTCTTGGTGGCTCTTCCTCGACTTCCGGCGAAGAACTACTGGAACTGCCTTCACTTGCATAGCCTATGTCTGACGTGACCTTCAGCTTCTTATTGCCGGTCTTCACCAATCGGCCATCCGCAAGCTTTATAGGCAAACTCTCAACTTCGTTCGTCGAGGGCAGCTTCCAAGATTGAGGAAGCTCGCGCGGTTTGCCTTCGTATGGCATTTCAATATCTGAGTCACTGTCAGGTAGGTTTGACGAGATATCGTCATTAAGATCATCGTCTTCCACGCCTGACGAGAAAGCTTCTTCTCCCGAATCCGAGTCCAACGAGGGTAGGTCGTCAATAATGGGTGCCTTGGGTCTCGGCTCTTTCAATAGGAGGCGCTCTGTTTCCTGTTTACTCCTAGACGGCGGTCACTAATGGAAGACGGGAAAAGATAGCTAAGCCCACCTTGCTATGCCCTTGTAGTCAAGGTGGTCAAGGAACATTATGGCATTGCCATACTGTTCAACTAGCTCTTTATCGTCTCCGGATATGGCCACATCTTCGTCGTTATCTTGGTTGGGGATTGGAATAAGGACGCGATCAATGGCCTTTTGCTTGCCCTTAGACTTGAGAGTCTGAGCCTTTTGGACAACGGCCTTGTTTGAAGCGATACGCTGCTTCTTGGGTTTGGGAGCACCCTGTTGACGGGTAAGGCAAAGGCAAATGGAAGCTAGTGCTTTATCTGGAAAGGCGTACCTTTGCGGAATGATTTGGCCTCTTCGTGGGCATTGACGACGTAGTGGACAGAATTGACACAACAGGGGCTGCAAGATCGAAATTTTGGAGTCGATCACGTGAGCTCATCTCAGTTCTAAATTTAGCTCGACTCACTCGACTTCCTTTTCGTCCTCGAATTCTCGTAGGCCCAGTCTGAGTAAATGGAGGACCATCCTTTGATCCCGTCCAACCATACGCTAAGGCCGCACCACGTCACTTTACTTGCCGTGTTTATCCTAGCCATCAAAGAAATCGAAGAAAAGCATTTGTCACCCGCGTTTAGTCTTCATATCTACAGAGTTCTGTTGTGCGAAGTCTCCGAGGTTAGTCTGTAGAAATCACCTCAGGTACCTGACACGCATTTCATCGCACAGATATATCCGCCTAAATCATGGGACGAGCTTCTCTTCCAGCTTAGCTCTGGGCCAATGGCTAATGTTCAGGGAGCGCCTGCGCTGCTTCAATTGCTTCGAGGAGTGGTAGGTGAATACTCAATGCTACTTCGGCGCTGACATATCTGCAGAACACGGAACTGAAAGATGCGAATCAACTGAGCTATTTCTTTGCCAGTGCGTCTGAGTATTACCCGCGTCACATCTCTTTAACCCCTTCTCTGATCGTCAGCTGTGCCACCACTCTTTCACCCGACTAAAAACTTCGAGAATGAGGTATCTAGTTCTTTGTGCAGCCGACGACGCCTGACTCAACACTCATAGCATAATCCTCTAGTGCGTCGGCTTCAATAAGGATCCGCTCGAGCGTTGTGACTCTACAACACAAATTAGATGCGTCGACATATATTTGGGTATTTCTGCCGGCGATGCTTTGTTAGCTTCCTGAAGCTTTCGTTCTCTGGCGTCGTCAAGTTCCACGCTGACTACCAAGCGTGGTGCAGCGGTGATCGCCAGGCTGGATATGAAGTCATCCACAAGGATGCCCTTGATACCTGTGGGTCGTTTGCTGCATTCAGATAGAGTATACTCAGCATGAAGCATAGCGCATCTTTTACTACTGAAACCCCACTCCGATAAAAAGTCTTGGGCACAACCGTACTTGTATGAGCGGTGTGTATCTCTGAGCTCCTGGATGATCGCTTCTCAATTCCTGTCAGCTTCGAGACTGAATTATCCCACGGAAATGAAATCCCGGCAGAAGAACATTTGAGATGGTTTTTTGAGCAACGATTCCATGAAGGCAATGACTCGTCAGCATCGCCCTGTGGTCCCCTTCACCTTGACTAAACATCCATGTCAGTGCTCTACGGCAGCATGCCTTATTGAATCTTGCTCGCTTTCATTATGTTCGTGAAGAGTTCCCCGCTACCCGGAAGGTGAATCACATCGTTATCGCAGCTTGCTTAACTCACGTATACTGTATAGTTTCTATCTGAGGCAATAACAACCGCTCGAATCGCTGGGGACAAGATCACGCTGCAACACTGCATCAGGTACCATCTTGTTCATCTTTGGCAATTACTAATCTATTCCTCCAGCCTTCTCAATCGACTCCCTCCCACTGAAATTGCTCGTAAGCCTGTTATCAACGAAATTCAACCCGATCTGCACCCCCTTGAAGCCCTTTTTGACGTCTCCAAGTTGATGGACCCCCAGCACGTTCGTTGCCTCCGCCCTTGATTCTAGCAACATAACAACATACCCCTTTGTCAAGGACCAGAATCTCAGTACTTCCTTCACGAAGCTGACCCAGGTCTTGGGCATGTTTGATCATTGGAATGACACTCACTCAGCCTTTCCTTTGGAGACGGAGCAATGGGCGCATCATGCTGTCCAATCAGTCGTTTGGAACGCCGTTGGTATGGCTCGAACATTTCTCTCCCTTTTCAAGCCTTCATTGACCGCATCAAACTAGGTTGCGCTGAGTTAGCCAGCGTAGAGGAGACCATTGTCATGGCTTTCACAGGCACTGGAGGCGATGATAACAATCGATTGGTTGTTACTCTAAATCGCGCCTATCGAGTAAGTAATATCACATCAAGCATAACTGCGTTCATGTTCAAACGTGTGATAGTGGGCCAGACAGGGTCAATATGAATCAGCTCTGGCCATGTTGCTCGAACCAAGCGTATGGCAAAGCCTATCAGTGCAGGACTATGAGCTTTGGGCAAGCCAACTTTGGCATATAATGGCACTCCGAATGGGCCGTCAGTACGTAGGCCCCTTCGTTCTTGATCGATAATTATCTCAGCATATGACTAGAGGGCAAAAGCGGTTGTACAAGGAAGTCCTACTCCCCCACAAGCCTGTCGGTGATGTGGATTCGAAGACTTATTTCTTCGATTCTGGCGTACTGAAATCGAAGATACGGTCTGAATTGTATGAAGTCCTGAGAAGCAGAGTGAGTCTTTCCATCGGTCACATCAACTTTCACAACTTATCATCCTCAGGAATATGGTCAAGCCTCTGCTGTTATAGAACAACTTCTAACCGCGCTGTGGCGCTCGGAATTTCAAGGTCGCATGGATTTCTATCGAATCGGAATTACGTTACTGGCGGATATTGGCCTCGAACTCGGCATGACCAAACGCTGCCGCGTCATGTTGGAGGAGATCTTACCACAGGTATATCATGTCTGAGATTCCGAAGATCCGTTGAATAAGCTTGGTCAACGCCTAGATTATCACAGGTCACGACCTCGAGTTACGAGCCTTTGCATGCTTCACTCTGGCGAGATGTATGATGATCGCAGCGGACGGCAACGGTACTTACTTGTCCTCTTCATTCCTCTTCCTCTCACTGATAATCCCAGACGAAGGCCTCAAGGAAGCATTGCACTACCTTCAGATAGCTGAAGGCGATCTTCGAATGCTCCGCTCTCTGAGCGCGTTGGCAGATGTGCAGTACTTGATTTCAGTGACATACGACAATTTGAAGTTGACGCCCGAGAGGGATCAAGCTGCCGAAAGACATTGCTCGACATTGGAGGAGAGGGATCGGATTGAGAATATATCTTGTGACAGTGAGGTGAACGCCATTTTGCAAGTCATGGCGGACGTTGGAACTTCGATAACTAGATAGCGTGTCTGATTAGAACTTGAACCCAAGTAACAACTTGTGAAATACCCCTTTTCCCTGACTTCATCATGTGATGTCGCGTTTCCAAAGGCCAACCTCGATCTTCAGTCCACCACAAGAATTCTGACCACCAAGTCGCGCTCTCCTGGGGGGCAATGGACGGCCCCGTACCTCAAGAGGAAGACTTCTCTACGATACCGATTCTAGATCGCCTTGCTCACAAAAATTGGAAAGCCCGTGTTCACGCATACGAATCTCTCATCAAGACCTTTCAAACCACTGCATCTGACACTGATCCCGCGTTCAAACCTTACATCAACAACTCGGACTTACTCAAGAAGATTGTTACGGACTCTAATGCTGTTGCACAAGAGAAAGGCGTTGAATGCGTCGTTAACCTTGTCAAATTTGCCGGGACAACTGCTGCTAGAACACGCGACGCTATCGTGCCTGCTTTGGTAGAGAAATGCTTTGGATCAGCTCGAGCTGGAACCAAGGCTCAAGCAATTGAGCTGGTTCTTCAGTATGTCGAAGTAGAAAATGGTGGAGCTGGTGTTGTTGTGCGTTCCTCGAATCTCTTCTTTGGATGTTGCTGACTATGCCATTAGAATGATATCTTACCTGGATTGGGGGCCAAGCAACCAAAGGCTGTGGCGGGAACCGTTGCCGCGTTGAAAGAAATACTTGGGTCAGCGGGCTTTTGGCAATTCATGGCATCCTCTGATGTTTCCTTCCAGAGCGTTTGGTACTCAGGTCACGCCTCCCGCTCCCGTCTTGAAAGCGTTGCCCAAAATCTTTGGTCATAGCGACAAGAACGTCCGAAGTGAAGGGACACAGCTCACCCAAATCTTATATCAATGGCTGGGTTCGGGTATAGAAAACTGGCTTGGGGACTTGAAGCCCGTGCAAGTCAAAGAGCTGAAGGAGGGGTTTGAATCATTGGAGAAAGAAGGGAAAGGTAAGGGGTCCCTCAAAGCCCCACGACTAACACGAGCGCAAGCTCAAGAGAGGGAGGCTAGTGCTGGTGTTGAGGCGGATGATGCCCCGGTTGAGGAAGGTGCGTGCGCATCTACCCTCAAATGATTTCGCAATTTCACTCTTCGGCAGATGTATCGCCGCCCGACCCTCGAGAGCTCTCAGAACCTGTTGATATCGTCTCTCGGTTCCCGCCCTCATACCAAGGAGGGTTAACTTCATCCAAATGGAAAGAACGAAAGGAAGTTTTGGACCAGTTGTCCTCCCTTCTGACCTCCACTCCCCGCATCAAGGAGGGGCCGGAGTTGGGTGAACTTGCCAAGGCTCTTGCCGTTCGGATTCAGAGTGATGCCAATGTCAACTGCGTCATGACAGCCGCGGTTTGCATGGAGGCTTTGGCTAAGGGTATGATGGGTTCCTTCGCTCGATACAGGGAAATTGTCGTTGCACCGATGTTAGAAAGGTTAAAGGAGAGAAAGGCCAATGTCACAGATGCTATTGGACTGGCCTTGGACGCGATATTCAAGACTGTGAGTTTTGAGTTCTTAATGTTCCGAACTGACTTGTTCAATATCGAAAACCTTTAGACCACTGTCAATGACATCATCCCCGATCTTTTATCAGCACTTTCGTCGAAGAATCCACAGGTAAAGGAAGGGACATTGAAATTATTGTCCCGTTGTCTGGCGACAGCAACATCACCCGTTGCACCTGCTCAAATCAAGCCGCTGGCAGAGACTTTAGCTTCCTTGCTAGAAGATAGCTTCGAAGGTGCTCGAAACGAAGCGGCTACATCCATGGGGACGTTGATGAAAATGGTTGGGGAGCGACCACTCAATGCCGTAGTGGATGGCCTTGCCGATGTCAGGAAAGCGAAGGTCAAGGAAGCCTATGATAAGGCTACTGTCAAATGCAAGAGCGGTGGTCCCGCACCACCCAAACCAACTGCTCCTGCTGCTGCTCCTCGAAAAACGCCAGCCCCAAAGCCGAAGGCCGCTCCACCACCTACAGACGAGGATGAACCTAGCCCCCCAAAGAAGCCCACGGCAAAGCCGCCCGCCCGCTTGACTGTATGGCTCCGAACTGTTCCATTCAAAGTTCTTGCTGACTTGTTTTGCAGGCGAAGAAACCCACTCCACCTGCACCATCGACGACCAAGCCCGGACCGAGTGCCTCCACGAAACCTGGAAAACCGCCTCCTGCCGTATCGGCTAGTGCGTTGGAAACCTTCAAGTACAAGCATACGCCCGAAGATGCCGAAGCTTTAGCTGTTGATCTCATTCCTTCGTCCATAATGACTGATTTGGGCGATAGTAATTGGAAAACTAGACTTGCTGCTTTGGCCGAATTGAATAGCTGGCTTAGTCCAGTGATTACCGAGGTAGATGCGGAAGTCGTTACCCGTGCGTTATGCAAAAGAGGATCCAACGAGAAGAATTTCCAGGTCGGTCTCCTGTGTTTATAAGGTAGTCCCGAGTCTCTAATCCTATGCGATGAACAGGTATCAACCAGTATCTATGGCATCTTCAGCAGTCTTGCAGAGAGCTGTCCGACATTCGGAAGGTCTTGCGTCGCATTATCCGTGCCACATCTCGTCGAAAAGCTGGGAGATATGAAATTGAAGAAGCCAGCAGGTGACACAATGCTGTTGTATTCCGAAAAGACGTCCCTCCAATTCGTGCTTCATCAAGGTTGGTGTCGCCTCCAGCGCTGCGCAGCCTTCAACTAACTGACGCATGGCATTAGCCTATGAACCACTTGGCAAGCAAAAGGCACCGAAAGTTGTTGCAGACGCTATTGCATGGATCAATGTTGCACTCACAGAGTTCGGAGTTGTAGGGTTGTCTTTGAAGAGTTTGATAGATTTTTTGAAGACTGCGCTACAAAATTCGAATGCCACCGTCCGCACAAGTGCCACCAAGGCATTGGTAACGGTCAAGCTCTTCGCCGGTTCTAGTGAGTGAGATGTTTTACGAACTGAACGCCAGTTAATCAACATAACTTAGGTATCAAGGACTTAATTGAGGACCTAAATCCCCAATTGCTCAACACGATCACCACTGAATTCGACAAGGTTGAAGGCCACGCTGCTCCGGAACCCTCACGGAAATCGGCCGACCTTGCGGCACTTGCACTCGCACCCACAAAGCCGGGTTCTGCTGCCGTAGTCGACCCTCTTGATGACCTCTTCCCGCGCGTCGACGTCGATAGTCTTCTGAGAGGGACTACCATTCTGACTGACTCCAAGAGTGATGCATGGAAGACCAAGAAAGAAGCTCTTGAGCTATTTCAAGCGATACTCGATCAAGGTTCCAACAAGCGACTCAATCCAACCATGGGTATGAAATGATTTTCGTACCCTTAGATCCTCTCTCATAAGCTTAATAGGTGAAATTGGTTCCGTGCTCAAATCTAGAGTCACCGATACAAACAAAGCCGTTCAAATCCTTGCTATGGATATCGTGGGGCGCATTGCCACTGGGATGGGCAAGCCTTTTGAGAAACATTGTCGCCTTTTCGTTTTGCCAGTGGCCACTGTTCTCGCTGACCAGAAAACCCACATCCGTGCTGCTGGATTGCAGACACTGACAGCTATCGCCAGTGCTTGCGAAGGGTTGGATCTGATGGTCAGCGGTTTGTCTAGTGGCTTAGAGACCAGCAATCCGCAACAGAAAGGTTCCCTTCTCAATTGGCTTGTGGACTGGTTCAAGGAGCACGAAGCTCCCACGCATTTGGACCTAAGTAGCTGCGCTCTCCCGGTCGTCGGCTCACTTGATGATCGCAACAGTGATGTTAGGAAAGCCAGTCAGGCCTTCCTCCCTCATCTTATAGCTTGCGCTGGCTTTGACTATGTCATGCAACAGGCCAATTCATTGAAACCTGCCTCGCGAAGTACGGTGGTCCCCCTCATACAAGCTGCTCGACCTTCAGGTTTGAATGCACCTTCTGCCCCACCAACGAAGTCTGCACCCAAAGCCAAGGTTGCAGCAAAGCCCCCTTCACCTGCGCCTCCCACTTCTCCCTCTCCCCCTCCTGTCTCAAACCCCCCTCCAACGAAGGGACCTAAACTTACCGGAGTTCGTCGAAAGCTTCCTCTAGGGAGCAAACCCGATCCCGGTTCTGACGCCTCGGAAGGTCCATCTCGCCTAGGCAAACCGGGTGGTGCTAAGCCACCAAACGCGATTCCAAAACCAGACGATAAACTGCCCCTTCATAGTGCAAGTGTAGATGCGAGAAAAACCAGACTTGCGAAGGACTCCCAGAAATGGGTCAATGAAGGTGGTCCCACGAGGAAGGACCTTGCCGATTTGCTTCAGTCTCAAATGGAGAACCATGCGTCCAAAGAACTGCTCAGTCGGTTGTTCAGCCACGACCACAATGCAGTAAATGACCATATTGCGGGCCTGTCCATGCTTTTCGAATTTTATTCTAGCGCTCCGGAAGGCGAGAACAGCGAAATTTGCATGGCTAACTTCGATTTCCCCTTTAAATACGCCTCCATCAAGGCTCATGAACCCCAACCAAACCTCATCTCCAAGTGCCTCGACGTTATTGAAGCTGTCGTCTCGTTTCTTCGAGCGCAGAGGTATCAGTTGACGGATCCCGAAGCTATGTGCTTCATCCCCACCATCATCCACAAGGTGCGTTCTATGTTTGCACGGGTTGTGTCTTACTTAGATTGGGCTTAGCTAGGAGACGCGCGAGAGCAAGTCCGTATAAGAGTGCAAACCATCATCCAAGATTTACCCAAAATATATGCGTACAGTCGAGTATTTCAACTGCTATCCGATCACGGGTTGAAGTCAAAGGTCGCTAAAACCCGCCAAGGAGCATTAGAAGAGATGGCTGGAGTGTTGAAGCGATACGGGGTAGGATCTTGCGAGCCAACCAAAGCATGTCCTGTGCTAGCTGGCATGATTGCCGATAAGGACTCCCAAGTGCGACGCGCCGCTCTGGCAGCTCTTAGGTTGGCGTTCCCCAACTTTTGAATATGTCATGTCTGATCACCCTTTTCAGCGAAGTATACACCCTTGTAGGAGATCAAATATGGGGTCTTGTTGGGCCACTACCCGCCAAAGACAAGACACAACTTGAAGAACGACTGCGCCGCGTTGCTGGTCCAACGGACTCTACCAAGACAGAAATACCCGCCGCTCCTGCCCGAGTTTCCGGTCTCAAAGGTGGTATTCCTCGCCCGAATTCTCCTGCTGGGGTGGCCCGTTTTGGCATCCCTCGATCTGCTAGTCCTGCATTACTTTCCAAGCCGAAGAGCATTATCCGCTCCGCATCCCCAGTAAACCCTGTACGAGCATCCTCTCCAAGCCCTCGACCAGAATCCCCTCTGCGATCCCCAAAATCACCTGCACTCCCAATCCCACAATCTCCTGGTGCTTCTTCGCGACCTCGCACTATGCTCCCCTCTCGGCTGGGACGTCCACGCACGAATACTGCTTCAACCCTGTCTCCTCCCCCTCCAGAGCCTCCCGTGCCGTCGAATCCAACTCCGGCGGGGCCGTCCCGCGCTCGCGACTACACAGACGAACCCAATCAATCCTCGGACGATATAACGGTCACTATTTCAAGTATACTCAGTAGTGATCCGTCGCGTAGTGTTGACGCACTCAAGAAGATTCAAAAAATCCTTGCCCTAAGCCCAGACACCGCGCCTTCATCGCCGCAATACAGGGAACTTGCTGAACACACGGAAGGCCTCATCGAGACTATCACGCTTCAAATGACCCATATCTTTGATAGGCCAGATGAGTTCGTATCCGACGAAAATTTTCGCCTGGCCAAACACCTCATCCAAACATTGAACAATTTCTGCGACCATCCTTTCCTTGCGGAATCTTTGACCGTCGATATGTTGACGTCTTTGCTCGAAGAGCTAACACTGCGACTGCTGGAGACGGATGATAGTTCCATCAAGAAGGTGAAAGATTTGTCGCGTTTCATCAACATGATCATTTTGCGGTTATTTGCTACCGGTCGACGAATGTCAATCTTCCGGTAAGAGCCTCAAGCTCATTAGTTCTGTGTTTCTAATTATCCGTTCTAGCGCGCTGTTTGCTTTACTTCTACAAATTGTGAAACCTTTCCCCGCCAACGCCACTTCCCCTGACTCGCAGGAAGCGAAGGTTGCCGAGCTGGTTCTCAAGTGTATATGGAAGCTTGCCCGGAATATACCTCAAGATCTTGCTGAACAACGGTTGGATCCTGTCGAACTGTTCCCTGCTGTTGAGCATTTCCTGCAGTCGGTTCCTCCGAATGAATGGCGCGCCAGGGCCACAAACAAGGTCCCCTGTGGTGATATGCCCCTGAGGACGATCAAAGTCATCATCCAACACGTTGTTGGTGAGTAGTTTGATTCCCGCACAAGCATCTGGTTGACTGATAGCACCTGTTTCAGCTTATCATGGCGACGACGTTTACGACTTGCTTTCGTCATCGTTCGACGACCCATCGGCTACCATCGTCTACCCCTACGTCTATCGCATCCTTAATTCTAGCACCAAAGTTGCTAACGACCCGCCTCGCTCCACAACTGAACCCCACCATTTCCGCTCCCACTCACCTGCGTCTAGTCGACCGATATCTCCGCAAGAAACCGCCTCCAATGGCTCTGCCGGTCATCAACGTTCTCCAAGTCATCGAACAAGCACATCCTCCCTCAATGGTAACGGACAATACCCCCTTCCCTCAGAAGAGCCCGATCCCGACGCCCAATTACTCACCATCATTGGACATATATCAAGTGAAACCACTGGAGCGCTGCATAAGGAGGGTATTACCGAACTACATCATTTCCTGAAGGCTTATCCCCACAAGCGTCCACGGGTGGAAAAGATGCTTGAATCCACAGGCGCAGCGTTTCGGAAATATATCAATCGGGCTTTGGCCAGCCGCGCAGCGGAAGACCAAGAAAGGGACGTTGCGGTGGCGGATACGCTGTCGAGTACGTGTTTTTCTGACTTCGTACGCGTGATTCCTCATTCCGTTTACAGAGCTCGAATCCAATCAACACTCTGCTCCGCCAACATCGCCCGTTCAGCGCAACGGGTCTGTGAAGCGAAGTAGTCAGTCAGACGATCCTGCTACTCAGGAGAAACTTTCTCGTCTTCACGATATTTTCCAGTACCGACATAGTAATGGCACGCAAAGTGAACGGACTTCTGTTAGTTAATAGCTCCTTGTTATGTTTTCATACATATTCTTCGCATCATCTTGTAACTAGTATCAGCACAACCTATTTTTCCTCAAGCTCGCACTTGGACTGGTGTAAAATCACGTAGAGACACGTGATCTCAACACCATGATAACCCGTGCTGTGCCAGGTTGAGACTCAAGAGTGCCGGTGCCAGCTATATTCTTATACCCTTCCTTCTGTTTCTCCCTTTCTTCCTTGTACTTTTCATTTCCCATCATGTCTCATCGTACGGAGCCCGACATAACCTATGGGACCGCCATGCTGTTTTGGAGAATCATCACCCAGATATTCTTTCGCGAAATACGGCCTCGCGGCGCCTTCAACATACCAAAAGATGGACCCGTCATATTCGTTGGCGCACCTCATCACAACCAAGTACGAGCGCAGACTATATTAATTGGGATTCCATTTTGACTTACGAGTGCAGTTTCTCGATCCCCTCCTTTTGTCGTTGGAGGTCTATCGCGAATCAAGACGTCACGTCCAATTCCTCACCGCTGCAAAGAGCATGGATAGGAAGGTCGTAGGATTCTTTGCTCGCCTTATGGATAGCAGTGTGTCTCAAGTTTTCTATTTCAACGTGAAATGTACTAAACGCTCCCCCCAGTTCCTGTCGCCCGTGCAGCAGACCAAGCCAAAGCTGGAACAGGCACGGTCAAGCTTTCTCTTGATGATCCATGTCTTATTCTAGGTGACGGCACTCGGTTTACTTCTGAGTTTTCTCCTCGAATGCAGATTATGCTGCCCAAGTCGGTGAATTCTGCTTTGGCTGAGGTCTCAGAAGTCATATCCGATACGCAGTTGAGAATCAAGAAGGAGTTCGGTGGAGACAGTGGAAAGGTCACATCGCGGCTGAGAGAAAAACAGCTGGAATTAGAAAGTGAAGGGAAACCAGGTTTATCATTCAAAACGCTGCCATTCGTCGACCAACAAGATATGTATCGTCACGTATATCGGTGCCTGACGAAGGGTGGAGCCATAGGCATATTCCCTGAAGGTGAGTGTACCTTCCTTGTTTTGATCTAGGCGTCCTAACAGTATATCTAGGTGGTAGCCATGATCGCACAGACCTACTCCCTCTGAAGGCGGGTGTTTCTGTCATGGCGCTTGGAGCCATGGCCAATGATCCAAATGTCCAAGTCAAAATTGTCCCTGTGGGGCTCTCCTACTTTCATGCTCACAAATTCCGATCAAGAGCTGTGGTTGAGTTTGGTTCAGCCCTAGACGTCCCACTCGAATTCGTCGAAATGTTTAAACAGGGTGGCGCCCAGAAACGCGAGGCCGTGTCCAATTTCTTGAACCTTGTGTATGATGCACTCAAAACTGTCACTGTGCGGGCCCCAGATTACGACACTCTCATGGTGAGCTGTGAAATGGAACATTGCTTCAACAATAATCTCATGCATTTCGCAGTTGATACAAGCTGTTCGACGACTTTATAAATCCCCAGCACAGCACTTAACCTTAGGCCAAGTCGTAGAGTTAAACCGTCGACTGCTTGAAGGGTACACACACTTCAAGGACGAACCTCGTGTGCAGAAACTCAGAGACGATGTCCTAAGATACAACCGCATGGTCAGGGATTTAGGTCTGCGAGATCATCAGGTAAACGCTTTGTATCTTGCCAGCTTCGTCCTCTTACCACTCACTCAGGTGCCTCGGGCTAATCCAGCAGGCTGGAGGACTTTGGGACTCCTTCTATACCGACTGGGGATATTGATCGTTTGGGCATCGCTGGCTTTACCGGGGACCATTCTCAACGGACCTATCTTTATTACGGCTTCTATTATTTCTCGAAGAAAGGCCAAAGGTGAGCCTCCACTTGGATCCAACCATCGACCCCGAACTAAACGTATCCTAGAGGCTCTTGCTGCTTCCGTAGTTAAAGTTGCTGGTCGTGACGTCCTTGCCACTTGGAAGGTTCTGATCTCGATGGGAGTTGCACCTGTTCTCTATGCATTTTATGCATTCGTGGCTACCTGTTTAGCCATTCGAGCCAATGCTCCTATGCGATGGGTGGTGGCTGCCCCCTTCCTTATCCTCATCTCCCTCCCAATAATGAGTTACGCGGCCCTCAAGTTTGGCGAAGCTGGAATGGACGTTCTCAAGTTAGTCTCGCATTCGTCCACGCCTTCCAGGCAATAACGTCTCCATACAGGTCCCTCCGACCTCTCCTCGTCACCCTAATACCTGGGCAGCAGCGCTCACTTGACAGACTCAAAGCCATGCGACTTCAACTTTCTAACGAAGTCGCCGAACTCATCAATGAATACGGGCCCAAAATTTATGAAGACTTTAATCAGGTAAGAGCTTAGCATGATCCCCTTGCCTATCCAATACCGACCCCCAATTCCAGTGGCGAATCTTGGTCCCATCGGCCAGCGTCCCTCCGTCAAGTACGGCGCCTGGTCTATGGCGCCGGAAGAGTGGTAATGGCGTCCATCTAGGTCTGACCCATCCAATGACTTGGATTGACGAACGTCTTTTTGGATGGAGTCGAAGTTCAGTGCATGGTACAAGTGCATGGGCTGGCTCTTCTTCGGAAGATGCGAGTCGGTATGCCACCCCAGATGACACTGATGAAGAAGATGCCGGGGACTATGACAATGTCATTGGCATCATCCAAGACAATCAGTTCAAACCTCTTGCGAAATCACGTAGCCGTCAAAGCTCATACGCTGATCTCCAACGACTACGATTGACGTCGCTAAATCCGTCTTCGGCACCAACGTCAGGTGTGATGCCGTCACACGAGTCATCCTCTGATGGACTCCATCTAAGACACTGTCATCGTGAAAGAAGGCCAAGTTTGTCTGATGGAGTTCCTGTGCAGATGATAGCAGCGGTCGATCCTCAAGAACAGTTCACGGAGGCTACACAAGGGCTCAATCAAGAGATTCGGAAGAAGAAGGATGATCACGAACATGCAACGTAGATTACTTACGCAACTCCCTCTTACTGATTATTGTACATACACCGGGCATATTACTGTCTAATTATACGATTCTGCGCTGAGGGAGGGACTATCAACTCGGCACACCTATCACCTCAATGTAGGTCCCTTGTCTAAGATAAAATTTCGAAAAGTCGTTGCCACAGGATGTGCATCTGTAAATGCGACGACAGGTCAGTGGACAGTCGCAGGACGGTATCCGATAATACCACGCATTAACATTCACTTCAAATCATCCACGTCATCGAAGAACTTGGGGGAACAAGGGTCAGTACCACGGAGCCATCTTCTGCGATGACCTCACTTGGGTATGCGAACAACCACCTTGGTGAGCTCTATAGCTGCCAAACGCCTCGGCCCCCAGGTCCATGCATCGGATCTCCGTCTATGGAAGTTTATTTTCGAATACTGAGATGAGGGATGAATAGAGAGCAGATGGCGGTGATACTTACAATTCGATCTCTTTGGCCTTGGATCCTAGATAAACGGGGTTAAATCATTTGTCGGGGTGAGGAAGGTATGGGGTACGGACGGTGTGTGCTTGGATACAATGTAAATGGGGCGTCCCCTGGCAGTCCCGAGTTTTTCCACTACAAGGAATGGGTCTGAAGAGGACTCCGACATGGGTCAACGTTTGATGGATGGCGAAGGTCGCAACATTGATAAACGCGGGCAACGTAGCTCGGAAGGAGATGGCGAGATAACGGGGAAATTGTGGATGGCATCCTTGCCATACCCACAAGCCACCAATTCATCGGACGCTCACTGGCGTTTCCTTCAAGTTCCAGAGATAAGGAGCTGGGATAAGATGCTTCCAGGACTTCACATGACGCAGGTACAAATGACGCCGCTGGGCTTGAAAACGATTCATCTAAGGTGCTAATATTTAAAAGTCCCTCTTTGCTCCTGCCGTCAACACCTCAACACCTGTCTCAGTAATGCTAGCAATAGATCAGCGCAGCGACCAGAATTGTGTGAGGTATGAACTCACAGCAAAGTTTCTTCAAACTGAGCGCTTCGCTCCCCGTCGACAGTAGTCGCGGTCCAGTTATCCGGCCAATGAACAGTATCCCAATTAGAGCCGATGTTGATCATCTATTCGACGTGGTATCAGTATTTTCGCCCGATGAGATGCCCGAGAAAATCACTTACCGGTTCAATGGTAAAGCACTAGTAATCGCATGGCGTCAACTTGGGTCTTCAATCGCAACAAACACGAAATACCTACCATTCCTGGCTTCATTGTACCACTCGCCTTGTTCTTGGCGTAATGAGGAATATTAGGTGAGCAATGGAACAAGTTATTGATCCCATGGCCAGTGTAATTTCGAACTGTGGCACACCCAGCAGCTCGGGCTTTTGGTTCGCTGCGAAACGCATATCAGTTCTCATCAATCCAAGCGGAGAAGACGAAAGGATATACATGGCCTTCCCCAGATCACGGAATAAAGCGCCTGGTTTGCACAAGGCAATCGCATCGTCTAGGCATTCTCGAGTCACGCGAAGGAGCTTTCTAGACGCTTCGTCAATTTTTCCGACAGCATACGTTTCGTTGAGGTCACCGTGGAAGCCTAAACGGAAACCCATGAGTTCGATGAAATCATAGCAAGAGGAGGGTAGAGACCATCGTGATATAGTGTAACATCTGTTATATGGGCAGTAAGGACACAAGAGTGGTACTCTCTGATGGCGCTAAACGCACCGATATTCACGATATCACCCTCTTGAAGCTTGCGCTTATCAGGTATGCCATGACAGATGACCTCGTTGATGGATCTGAACTGGCCGTTGAGCCGCGTCCTTTTGGGGAATTAGCGAAACGTACGTGCAAACGGATTTAGGGAAACCGCGATAGTTGAGGGGCGAAGGGTAAGAATTACGCTCTATGCAGGCGTTGTGCACAATTTCGTCTATTTCGTCAGTCGTAATCCCGGGACGCACATGGGAGGCTGCGAGATCGAGGACTTCTCGGGCGAGCTAAACGTTCGGACACATGTTCAGATACACCACCTCTCGGAATACGCTCTGCAACTCACCTTGCAGACCTTCCTCATCTTTTCCTGCTCCTCCAAGCTTAGGATACGAGGAGGTTGTCCTGCGGCTCTGGTCTCAGAGTGGGGTTTACCTGTTTCAAACCAAACAAGGAATGAGCTTACAGTGTCAACTGTATTCCGCGAAATGCGCGACGAATCGTACCATCTTCCGAGTAATCGGGTCGTTGTATGTGATCGGGTACAGGACGCTTTCCGGAGAGAGGGTAGACAGGTCGCATTAAACCTGTGTAATCAAACGATGGGAAGGGGTTGTAGGTGCCATCTACAAGATAATCCGAAGTCAGTATACAAGATCGAAGCTGTTGGTATGACAGGCATTACCTGGAGCTTGTCCGGAGGCGCCGTTTCGGACGATGTCATGGATAATCTTGTGCGACTTCTATACTCAGTGAAAGTCACGTAGGTGTCCATTTTGCATAAGCTCATTAAAGAGAAATTACCCCTAGGATGAGAAGTGTGAGTATCGGCATTCATGGAGACAAAGACCAGCGTATCGCACATCCAGCCTTGAAGCATTCTTGACCGCAGAAGAAGGAGCCTTTGATGCCGAGCCTGTGGACGCCGTCCAAGACTGGACTTCTCATGGATGGATTCTGAAACGCACTTGTTACATGTCGGACACTCTAGTCGCGATGGAGGATTGCCATTTGGGCAGGATGAGCTTTGGCAGGCGACAGACATAACTGATTTGGATTGACCTTGTCGCCGTAAAGAAATTTATTTGCCCAGTTTGCTGTTCCCACGCGTTGATGAAGTGCAGTATTGTTGCTATTTCAGCTGCAAGAAATAAGAGTACGTACTCAGACTTGATGTAAGTTTTAAGTAGTTGACTACCATAGCGTACCATACAAAGAAGACAGGAAGGGTGAGGGAAGGGGAAGACATGATACATATGAACGACGAATTAGCAAGAATGATTAGTGAGCGATTCCGAAGGATTATACGCCATGGTATTTGTAGTGGAGTGAGGAAGCGAGACCGAAGCGCTTGTGTGCAAGATGAGAGCAAGATGAATGACAGCGATGATGATCAAAAAAGAAGACGAGAAAGAGCGATGCAGCAAGGTCGCAGTCCTAAGATAATTCGATGAGCGCGGGCGCGCGATAGCGAGAGGATCAAGCATGACTCACCCCTCTATGGACCACGACGATACGGAATGACTTCAAGCTTATAAGCAGCTTTTACGTCACGACAAGCTTTTCGAAGGGCTTTGAAGTGCGCAGGACCGAAAATCTCTACCAAAGCAGCTTCGTTGGCGTTGATCCACGACTCGGCTGGCAAGCCCCGAGTCGTCCGATGAACGCCCTCGGGCAGATTCTCTTCACAGACAACGGTGACGACGCCGGTGAGGAGACATTGGATGAGGCAGAGAATGTCGTTGATAGGGGGGCATATCTTGCGAACACTCTCGAATATGTCGGAGTGAAAGACCATCTGCCATTGGACCCGACGTTCCGGTGAGAAGAACGATGATGCATGGACTGGGAGCTGTAGCTTGAGAGTCGGGCCTGCCGGCAACCCAACAGACGAGCGCCATATGGATGATGTTTCGATGGAGAACATGAGTCTATGGTCGGACGACGCCGAGTCCCTCCACTGGTGTTGATGGATGAGTTGCATGCGCAGAGACTGCAGCCAACGATGCGCTCGGGCGTATGTGGTGCCCAGGGCGTCGGCGGTGGTCAACGGAATGTGAGTGCGTCTTGCCCAGTCGTCCATGTTCTTGACGTCGCTGGAAAAGACGACCTCGAACTTTGGCTTTGCTTGCATTGTGAAATGATGTGGTTCTAGTCGCAGACGACCTTTACGACGCCAGTAAGAAGGATTGTATGAAAAGTAAGAGATGTCCATTGAGCTTACACAAAGATGAAAGAAAAAGCGGGAATATAAATGATGCTGAAGGCCAGGCGGCAACCGCGAGTTTGGTTGTGCGATAAGATTGGAGAGCGCAGCCCAGCGGATGGGGGGAGGAGGACGGGGACGGGGTACGAGGAGGAGGAGGAGGAAGTGGTCAAGGAAGGAGAAGGGACATTACTTTTTTGTAGAATGCTGGGATCGAGCCGGAGCTGGTCCTATTTATGCAGGCCGTCGCCGATTTCGGCGGCATGGCTTGTCTAGCACGTTAAACGTGTCTCGATGGTCGGGGCTGTTGAAATTTTCACTCGGATTTTCCCAGGTTCAAGGGGATCCCCCTCCCACGCCAATTTCTTCCTCATAATCTAGCCCTTTTGTGGTTGCCTTCCCGACAAAATCAGCGATCGCTGTTGGCCACATCTCGCCTTCTTGTCTCGCTCAAGCAGGCTACCGTCCATATCCAGTATGGCCCCCCTTTGTTTCTCTGGCAACCGCAACAAAAAAATTTACGCGCCGTCTCCCTAGTCTAAGAATTTTTTCCCAACGTCACATCCGCCCAGGCACTCAGCACACTTGTATTCTTCCGCAGACGAAAGAATGCAGAAATGATCACAGAGCCATTTATATCCATGGACGAGATCACAACAATGGACGTCACGCGTCAACCGTTTCGATGAATGGGAACGTAAGATGCCTGGGCAGATCGGGTAGCCGACAACGGCAACAAAGCAAAGAGTCGGAACAATAACTCCAGTACGGGTCTTCCGAACCACGGGTGGCCCAGAGCCCCAGGAGCAAAACGGCGACCAACATTCGCGATGATGGAACTGAGAAGGCTAAAAGTCTGTTGTTGAGATTGGTAATGTTGGTCAGCAAAATTCCCTTAAAAGGCAATAATAGCTGATGTAAACAAGAGCAAGTCAGAAGGGGACAAGCGAGTCTGGGACAATCTGACCTCTGAACTGTGCCATCTTAGTTGGAAAGACGATCCATCGCTGTCTGATCATGCCTGTCGCCGCAAGTCCTTCGGTAGAGTCCACTCCACAGCCATCCCACTTCAAGCCATCCCATCTGCGTCCCTTCGATGCATACGCCACCTACCAGAAGATCTCCGTCAACGAAGAAGTAAGCACAAGCTCGGATGTCGTCCATACATCCCCGTCACACAGTTCATCGCTATAGTTGTCAATGCCGCTTGTCGCAATATTGACTCTAGCAGAACTCATAGAAGCATCTACTGGTGAGTAACAGCATCCCCCAAGACGCCGTTCCCAGCATAGAAATTAAGCCGCCAGCCAGCCGGCACAATGTTTGAATTAGTGAAGGAACTTAATGACGGAGCAGAGGCACTCCAGAAACGTTCTCCCAACTCAATTAGTCTCAACGCGGGCTGTCAACTTTTCATTGCCTTTGTTACATTATTCCCCCACGAATCTGCAGTAAGGGCATCCATTGACATCCTTATCGCTCGCATCCATCCCCCCTCGCGCAGAGTTTCTCCGATCTCAAGACGGAACTTGTCCAACAAGCCAGAAGATACGCGGCAGAGGGCCTCACTTATCGTAAGAAAATTGCGGAGCTCTGCCTCGGGTTCATCAAAGATGACTCCGTGGTGCGTGTCAATTCACAGGGGCGCGTCCAATTAGCCATTATTGACCCAGAGTTCTGAAGATCTTGACCCACTCTTACTCACGAGTCGTGATGCAAACGCTTCTTCGTGCTCATCAACAGAAACGGATATCTGGTTTGCCGTTTCAATTGCTACCGCGAACTCACCTCACCGTATGGTTCTAGTATATGTCACGGAAGCACGTCCGCGTTCACTCGGAATTAAAACCTACGAATCACTCACAGCTGCAGGGATTCCGTGCACAGTTGTTCTAGACTCTGCAGTCGCCTATGTTATGGAAAAAGTTGACATGGTCCTCGTGGGCTCAGAGGCCATCGTGGAAAGCGGGGGGTAGGCGTGCATCACTGATGGATTATCATCCCCACGTCAACTTACAAATTCTCTTTTTAAAGCTTGATTAACGCAGTGGGCAGCAATCAGATAGCCATCATAGCCAAGGCAGCAAACAAACCGTTTTACGCCGTTGCAGAAAGGTAAGCTTCCGTCCAAATTGCACCGGACCAGCTCACTGACATATACCCGCTCTAGTTACAAGTTTCATCGGCTCTTTCCGCTGTCGCAGTACGATATCCCGAGTCACAAAGAAGATATTCTGTCTTTTCCCCTTCCTCACCAATACCCTGCGTCTGTGCAAGAACACGAGGACAACTTGGCTTCCCCCCGATTGGACGAAGTCTCCAGGATAGAACCCCAGAAGCACCGTTCCGTACCCCCATCCATATCTCAGGAAGACATATATCGAAATAATCCCGATGTCGATTACACGAGGTACGCAAGTGTATACCAGTTTTTCGCACTGCTGTTACTGACCTTACCATTATAAACTCCTCAGGCCCGATCTGATATCCCTAGTGTTCTCGGATGTAGGTAGTCTTACTCCCGAGGGAGTTAGCCAATACCTTGTTGGCATGTTTGCGGGCTGAGACGCTCGCTAGTAGGTAGGGAAGAAGCAGAATTATAAATGCTCGAGACTTCTGTTGACCTTGAAAGTGAGCGTGGCGCAGAGAATTTTTGGACGGGAGGCCTTGAGGACAACAAAGGTTCACATGGTCGTGTCGGAATCCAAACCTCAGAGTCATGGCTAACCTGACTGGAACTTGAAGGAGACCGCGGAGTGAAACCACATCATTTCGTCACCCGTCTTTGGCACGTCTTCTCCAAAAGCGATCCTCAGTACATCATGACAATCCTCGGATTCCTACTTACCCTTTGTGTCTTATCATAGTTAAATCTCAATTACGAGCGAATCGGGTCTACAAAGTTGCTATATTCTTTGATGAAGGGAATCCAACCGTTATGGCGGATGGTTCATCCTGCTGATATATACCTCGTTGTAGCCGACCTTGAGGTACAGATATCGTGTCAGATCAACCAATGAAATTTACCCTGTACGATTCAAACCATCGTGTAGACACCTTATCGCGCTAAGCTGTCACTATAAACGCACCCGTGTGCATACTTTACTTTGCATTTTTAGCGTTTTGACAGTGCGAAGCTGATGTCACTATCCACGCCTCTGGGCCTAGTTGCCTCAAAACGGATCATCTTCGACCAATAGATTGCCAGGATTATAACCAATCTGCTCTGTACCGTTCGCTCATCTTGATATACTTCAAAACTTGCAATGCGGTCCGAATCTGGATCAACGTTTCTCAAACTGTTGACGTTGTACAGTCCCCGCGATTGGGATTAACAGGCTTCTGGAATCTTCATTTTATGTATAAAAACAACGTATAGTATCCTCGACTAGGGCATTCACTCACCTTTCCATCCCTTTCCAACGCAAGAAAATGTGCCGCATACGAAGGTCAGTTAGCTCACACCTTCGACTGTCCCTTCGTTTCTGACCATCGCAAAGCGTTAGAAACCATTATATACTATGCACACACGAGACTGCCGTAGGTCTTAAGTCCGAACAAAGAGTTGGCGGCTGATCTCATGGGTTTCTTTTTGTAGTCAGAGGAAATGGTCTGCCCCTCCGTTGCAAAATAGCCCCACCTTGATTGACGTGTTTTTCTTCTTAGATACAATGTGACGATCGCTACTGCAGGTTCAGTACAACGCATCCGGGCGATAATTGCGGGCCTAACTGCAAGACAACATGTTGGCAATAGTATGGGTTTTTGTTTCGAGGGTCGAGTTTAGACTAACGCATTTTTAGTCGTCAATTCCCTGATATGTACAGTGGGTCTCCGAGTCGTTTACCATCACCCTAACCAATGGAGTACTAACGCATACCCTATCCAGACCGCCATATCAACAAGCGTTGCCCGGCGTGCGAGGCTACTCTGGGTAGTAGCGATAACTAATCACAGTGATATCATTGCACTCGCCTTAATTTATGTTAAATTCTCGTACATTTGAACCCATAAATGCATCACTTCGGGCATACTCCGTGAGCTCCATCACCCTGATTATTGAAGCTTGCGTCGCTGGTGTTTAGTTCATTTCAGGTGTAATATGGTCATGCCTCGCCGCGCATGTTCAAGATGAGTTGCATGGCTGAGTGGTCGGACAATAGGACTCCGCCGGGAACTGCCAGATGCTCGCCGAGGTGCTTTTGCCGTCAGGTGCGTGGCCAAGACAGGGAGACGCGAGTCCACATTATCATGCAAACCGCTGCGTGTGAGCCGCTAAGCTTGTATCGAGCTGTTGGTCGCAAAGCTAGCGGCCATCGATGTTGCTTTATAATATGCCCGAGGGTACCTCAGATGACCACTGGACGCGCGGCATGCAAGTGAAAAAAACATAATCATTAAATCATTCTATGAATGATTTGTTTGATCCAGCCCGGTAGGAGTGAACAGTGCCTGGTCGAAGGCCTCCATGCTTTCAGGAAGTTATCCAGGATGGTGAGCCGATAGGGTAGATGTCGGTTCGAACTTGCCAAAATGATATCGTATGGCTAAAGGTCCAGCCTTGCCTATCCACGCAAACCGGCGGGAGGGACCTAATGATAGTTTCGCCACCCGCCAACTAGAGACCCTTAATTTTTTAGAGGGCACAGAAAAGACCGCCGAGATCCTACGGTAGATGCTGCCATAGAGTGATCATATACCGAGCTCTGTAGGAAGTCTTGGACCGGGAAAATTAGTAGAGTTATATGGGTAGACCGAGACCCCTACCAGCGACTCGTACTACCAGCCACAAAAAGCCTGAAAGGTTTCAGCCCCTCCTACTCCTCACGGAAACCTCGAGGTGAGGTATTGGGTGCGAAAATCAATGAGCAAGTGTAAGTTACTCACAAGAGGAGATCAGCCATCGATCCATCTTGGGTCAGGGTGGTGCCTTATTACATAAGGCAGCCAGGCACGCCTGAACTCCTTCACGGCCCAGCAAGCGACCGTATCCATCATGGACGACACCAGTTCATCATCCACTTCACAATGGATTTTCCCCATCTCAGCCCTCAAAAACACGCCCACTGCATGGCCTCTCCAGAGAGAACTCTATGACAGGGCCAGAGGCGTTGAATTCTTATTTCGCTTGGGTTCCTCGCTTCAATTGTTCGTGCGCCCATCTTCATCGCAACCTTTCTTCAGATTCACCATCATCTAGGCCCTCTTCTGCCATTTTCACCGCCGCAACATGGTTTCACCGCTTTTACATGAGATTCTCAATGGAATCGTATCACCGTCAAGTGCGTCTTACACCCTTCACCATGCACCTGATGCATTGTTGACGCGATCGCAGGAAGTAGCTGCAGCTTGCATATTCTTGGTTACTAAAACCGAAGAATGTGGTAGGAAACTACGGGACGTCGCAAAAATATACTGCTCGAAAGTCAGCAATATTGGAGTAAGCAATATTTCGAATGACAGCAAGGTTAGTACCTGCCTTCATCGCTCTCGTTGCCCCTCATGTCAATTTCCACAGGAAGTTGAGCAGTGTCAGAACAGCATTCTTCTCACTGAAGAAGCTCTGCTAGAAGCCTTATGCTTTGATTTTATGGTCTCCAGCCCACACGCCGATCTCGTCGACCTCTTTGATTCGTATGGCAATACTTCGTCGTCGGTCTGCGAGGGTGCATGGAGCATTGCCCATGACTCGTCAGTTTCGATTTGGTACCATCCGTCGTTGATACTGACCCATCTGTCTAGCTATAGGACGCCACTCTGCGTCCTCTTCCCACCGAACATCACCGCTGCAGCAAGCTTCATCTTAGCTCAATGTGTTGTCGATGGTCCAAATGCTATGTCACTGGATGCCCGCATTTCATCACCTTCCCCATCTTCGTCGCTCCCTACTCCCCCGTCTCATAAGCCAGCATCCCCTGTTTCGTTCCGCTTTGCCATTGATTTCTTTGCATTTAATGAATCGCAACTTGCATCCCTCGCAGGTATGTTGATCTCTCCTGCAAGTAGCCCTCGAGATGTAACTATCCCTAGACGCTCTCAGCATCTTGGTAGAATTCTATGCATCCCAAGACGTAGAAGGATCATATCCGTATCTTGCCGCAGTAGCCTCAGTAAGCATGGTCACCCAATTCTGTGCAACGGACTCGTAAGACATGCTCCCTACGGTAGATCCCACCCCCCTCGAACATAACTCAGCGCGATCGGTTTCACGTCCCGCCTTCTCAGTTGTTACTCCCTCAGAACCCCGCGGGTCTTCATCCGTCAGGAGAGAGTCTTGGAAGAACGCCTTCGTCTCATGGTGGGGATACCCCTTCTCATAACCAAAACGACAGCTCCATTGCCACATCCCAAAGTCAAACTACGAAAAGCGGCCACCCATAATAACCAACTCAAAAGATCCAATGTCCTGTCAACGCGGGCATCTGGTTTCCCGCTGATGGGCCTGGGGTGGCGTTGTTGGCCGCAAAATCTGCGGGATTTTCTTGTTCCTGCAACCTATTGCCCAATACCCACGCTTCAATATGTTCACGCGTTTTGGACTTCCGATGAGGCCTCGGGACTAGTGGGAGTCCTACCTCAGAAATTTGGGGTGACATCGTGCTTATGACGCCAGCGGATGTACCAGCAGCTGGGTAGATGAAATTCATGTTTGGATATATCATTCTGGCAGTATGTAGTAACGCACCTTTGCTCTTTCCATCCCAATTTGATTCCGAAGGGACTGGCGTAGAGAAATCAGCGTCACTGCTCAGTGATAACCCTTGAATGCATAGACTGGTTACAGGCTCTGGGACCTACAATTTGAAGAATTTCGGTGAGTCGCGTTGCACTCATTTAAAGGAGGTAAAGTGCGAGGGCAGCCGCCGAATTGGCACCCATCATATCATAAACGGTGCAAAGATTTTCCTTGGGTGAAGATAGGCTTTCTTGACCCACCTGAGGGATCAGGGCCGTTTTGGGCAAGCGCATAGCGGACGCTACCCAGAAGACGAGGTGCTCAAGGACACTAGGTCCATATTCATCATAGTTGTATACGGACGTGATGAAACCTGCCGTCCATCCTAGCATCGTGGCTTGTCAGAAGGACTTATGGCAACTATGAAGTGCGCATTCACCTTTGGTAAAAACCCCGAACGCCCATTGGTTGTAGCTTGTAACGCAAAACCTAGAATTCGTGAGTCCTCCCACACTGGATCTATGATGCACAGCAGATACCATCGAGTGTTGGTAGATCTACATTTGTCCCAAGTCTACATGAAAGTGTCGTTATGCGAAACACAGGCAACTTCATGTTATTCCCAAAACACACCTTTGCCCACAGGCGTTCAGAGCTTTGAAAAGGCCTAGGATATTCCTGACCATTCAAATAAAAAGGTGGCATCTCCAGATTAGGTTAGCATTTCAAGGAGTCGATTGTGAGCCATTGATCACACATACCGAACGGCATTTGATGAACTCGTCCATATCCTGGGATGATAATATCCAAGGTGGCTGATACACCACAAGAAGTGATTCGTATCCAACTTCAGCTATCCTTGCTGGGTCGACGATGTTGCGAGTCCACATGAAGTAGTCGATGATATCCTTATCTTTGGCAGGATTGGGACTGCGCTGGAAACCCCAACCAGCCGTCGATGGCCAGAGCAGGTGGAGAATTCGCTGAGTCGTCATAAGTACGAGATTATCAATCCATGACGATAGCCTATGGGAGAGTCAGCCTGAAAGGGCCCAACGATGCTCAGATAGCGTGTGCATTACCTCGACAAGTCTGGCGGGCGTCGAAGCCATGGCCTTGGGATAGCGAATACAGGAGAGGAAGGGATGGAAAGTCTCTCGCCGGTTGCACTGTCCTCATCTTCTATGCATAACGATCGATCTGGAATCAATTCCTCCGTCCCTTTTGAGAAAATAAATAAGTCGAACTCGAGAAACTGAAAAGCGACTTACATTCCATTATGTGTTTTTCCAGAGGCTCATCCGGCAGTTTCACTGTACGCTGGAGATGCCTCCAAGGTTCGTTGCGCACCCGTAGATGATTGAGGTGGCTTTTATGGCCGCTCGGGGGTACCTCTGGGGCAGACGGATCGCATTTGAGTTGAGGGAGTTGTGCTTCGCGAATATAGCAGCGGAGGTTGTCGGTACCACGATAGGCCATCGAGACAGAAGGTAAGGAGGTATATGATTCAAGCCTGGGTGCATTTATATACTCGAAGGAGAACAAGAGCTCCAATTGTATAACAAGACGAGGAAAACAAGAGTTCCGATTTTGTGACAAGGTAGGTAAGAAAAATAATGATCCTAAAACAGGCAATCCAATGACCATATTTGTAACATAAACTACGTTATAAGTGGTGTATTACATAAACAAGGTGAGATCCAGCTCGAGGGCGTATCAATTTTTGGGCTAGGCTCATGGATGGACGGCTACCACAGCAGCGATATCCGGTCTTTCTTTCGACAAACAATCGGTGCATCGAGTCTGACTGACCCTGATGGGGTTCTTGACAGGGAGCGACATAAGACGGATACACGAGTTGGATTTGCAGGCTAACGTGACGCATGAAGATGGTGGTCTGGTGAGGAGCGAAAGGAAGGGGCTCACCAACATGTTGATGCCTCCTGCTAAAGAGACAGTTTGGGTTCAGGCAGTCTTGACCTCTGGTAGACATGGACACGAAGTGACCACATTCGGTATGGAAGCGACCGTCGATAATCTGCAGGCCAAGTTATCAGTGCGCGGTAACGGATTAAGGTAGTGGGCAGCAGACGTTATAGCACATAACGTAGTGGTACAAGTATTGAGGTATACGAAGTCTGGGTGATGTGATGCCCAGCCCCAAGATGACCGCTGAATTTATCTGCCAGGGCTTGGACGATGCATGCTGGCCTCACGTCTTCGATCTCTTCGTGGTGCATCAAGGCCAGGAAGGGCGGAACATGCCGCTGCGTTGAAAGTAATTAAGCTACAGGAGTTGGAGTGATCTTGGGCCGCGAATGAGCTGGAGTTCGAAGGATATGCCGTGCCGTCGTAGCCCTGTGCATTGGCATGGCTGAGGAGACACTCAATGCTAGGGAGTCCCTGCAACGTAGAATCATTTAGCCAGTGTAGAGGTGTGGTGGAGGCAAGTCAATCACCGATCGGACATACTAACTGTTTCACTCAAACGTAGGACAGCGTAATGAGTCTTACAACGCAGACCATCCTGGACTGTGGATGAAAGAGTCAAGAAGCTTATTTTGTCTCCGCTTCCCCAAGCGTTGTGCCGAGAGCCAGCACAGTAAACATGAGGCATTGGCAGAATCACCTCGTGTCGTACTGAGGCCGAGGAGAACAGCAAAGGTGGGGAAACTCAAGACATGAAGGGCAAGGTTTCGATGATTAATGTTATTGAAGAACTTGCCAGAAGGATGCATATCTATGTATATGTTAGAACGGGAACAACCTTTCGAACATACGGCCAAGAGCCGGTCATTTCAGAGTTAGTCCGCCTGGAAAGGGTCCAATTCTATCGACCGGGGAAAGGACACGTTGAATTCATATCAGAACAAGTGCCTATGCCCCACGATTGCGGATTTCTTTGACAAGCTGGACCTTTTTTCGCACCTTGACCTGCAGTCAGCAGCAGTTCGTAGTATATGTTGACAGTACACGTACTTCATTAGCAAATTGCTTGCGCCAGCGTTCACTACTAAGTCTGCGCCGTTTAACTCCCTTCTTTTCATGCCGCTCTTGCATGCGCACGGTCGCTCTGACTTTGTTTCGGCTCAGGATGATGTCTAGCCTTCGGTATGCCTCGCCAAATCCCTCTCGTCCCACGTACACCGTCCGGCCTGAGCGATGCAAGGGTTGATATAAGCCAAAAGAAGTCAGGATAAAGAAGGTTATGGCGCACCGGAATATGCGTTGGCTGGAGTTACCACTTTTTTGGTGACGTCTGCATGGCTCATTGCCCAGATTTCATGCGGAGTTTGGAGACTACCTGGTCTGGACGTGGTATTGGGGAGACTCTCAAACACGGTGTTCCATGACGGGTCTCGCTGTGGCGCAGCAGGATGAGGTGGTAGGAGAGAAGAACTAGTTGGGGGAGGTGTCGGTGTCGCGGGTGTCGAGTATGGCCGGGATCCCAGGGCTATCTGAAGTTGACGCGAAGAGGTCGACAGAGGGGTATTCTGACGACAAACGCGCGAAACGGCGCGAGCCAAGGTAGAGAACATTGCTTCGGGTTGTCGAGGAACGCGAAGAGGACAATTGGGCGCTTGTCGAGCCAAACTTCCTTCCCCCCTAATAAAATGCCCTCTGACATTTTACTCGAGGAATTCGAGGTCTGTCTGCTTGCTCAGAGGTTGCTTTCGCCATCACCAGTAACGAGGAAGTGCCTAGGTTCTCGAATCGATATACCCCACTGAGCTAACGAGTTCGTCCATACACCCAAAAATCTTTCGTGTCTCCCAAAACTAAGTCCTGCCGAAAGAAATATCTGACACCGATATCGAGATCGCGGCTGAGCCAGACGATCCCGGAGACAGCGGCGAAGTTGGTTGAGTGCAAGGCTATCTGCTCTGGAGACTGCGCTCATTCTCCAAGCAGCTCAACTTGTGCTAAAAGTTCATTATCCTGAAAACTATCCAGACGTCGTGCCAGACCTGTCGCTTGAACCTACAGAGGGTGATTTCGACGACGATGAGCTCAATACTCTAATCAGTGGCCTACAGTCTGTCGTAGGTCCCCCTCGCCCACTTCGCGTGTGTCGATCGTTCAGCGTGTACTAGGGCAATGATAACCTTGGAATGGCCATGACATTTACACTTGTTTCGCACCTGCGCGAGAGTCTCTCCTCACATATTAAAGAGAGGGCTCTGAAACGAGAACGCGAAGAAAAAGAGAAGGAGCGATTGGTGTTAGAAGTATTATCCCAACTCCAAGTCAATCTATTACATTCTGATCATGTATTACCAGGCCGAGGCCGCACGGACGCGCGGTACTCCCGTCACGGTGGAGTCATTCAAGGCATGGAAAGTCAAGTTTGAAAAAGAGATGGCGATCAAGAAGGCTCGAGATGAAGAAGAGAGGCTGAAGGGCCTAACACCTAAAGAGCGTGAGGAGTACAAGAAAGTCGGTACAAGATATACTGGTTGGTCGGGTTCTTACTCAAGTAAAGCAACTTATTCTGACCTTGAAATGCTCTAGGACGTCAGTTGTTCGAGCGTAACAGAAACCTCGAAGAGGATGCACTCATGGAAGACGGGACTGTTTCCGTGGATATCAGTCAGTATGATAGAACACATGTCGAAGACGAAGCGGAGGATGAGCATGTAACATTTAGCGATAGTGATTAAGTGGAGCCCCCGACTTTCTAGAACAACATTAGAGACCTCGTAAAGTATCATCGTACATATAAACGGTGGGTGGTTCTACATATAACTCTACAGGCCCTGCAGGAGACCTTTCTGACCTTCAATGCCATCCAAAGTACCTCCGCCCTCGATCTCTTGACAGCCAATATCGTCCCTTCCATCCTCTCTCAAAAAGCCATCAGCGCACATGCGCGTCGGACATCCCCGAGGCCTATCCCCGAGGTAAATGCCTTTCCCAACCAAACTCAACCATTCTAGCACTGGTTTGGTAACCCATCGCTTCACGTTCAAGCCCTGGTCTGTTTCGAACCAGCCCAGATGACCGCCGCTTGGGGTGAGGGCCATGACTACGTACCCACTATCTCCACCCTCCATAGGGACGTCTTGAACGACAGGATCGTCAGCGGCATTGATGGCTAAGAAGGGTATCTTAACGTCGCCTAGAACCTTGTGGCTCGATGCCCATTGATAATAGTCGGCAGCTGTTTCGAATGGAAAAGTAGGTGGAGATCCACCCGCTACTCGAGTGAATGTATTGTCGAACTCTTCCATGGTGGGGCTTTTGAGTTCGAGAGCATTGACAAGGGCCTTCGCAACACGATGATCGGGGTCTTTCGAAAGCGCAATAACATGCTTCTTGAGAAGATTGAGTAGATTGGTACCCATGCCTTTTGCGTAGACCTGCTTTCCGACGAACGTGCTGTTGAGGCTAAAGATAACGGATCAATGAGAAGAAAACGATCCCATAACTCAGATCTTACACGTCGTTATTACGAGCAAGATCCCAGGGCTGAGGCGAGGTCAGGTGTCTCGATCAACATGGCTTCACATAAAACAGTCATCAGAAACACTTACGCAGGCAAGGGCGCACATTGCTGAGAGCCTACTTTGCTCGCCTTCCTCAGCGATGTAGCGGGTTAAGACATTGGCTCCAAGCGAGAAACCCAACCCTAGCAGTGGTGCTTGAGGATATTGCTGAGCGATATACGCTAATGCTGTTCGGATATCATCCGTGTGACCTGCAGAATACAGCTGCTGGCTGGTGATAGGAACCCCAGCACCTAGGTGAAGGGTCGTTACAATTAATTTCGCAGTATTAACGGATTGTAAAAGAGGGGGGTACGCACAACCTCTGAAATTGACCACGACTGCACGATAGCCGAGGCCGCCTTCAGCCACGGGCATGCACGCAGGTCGCAGGATACACCTTACGTAGGATTCATAAGAGCCTTAAACGTGATATTCATCAGATACGAATGCAGAACGGTAATCAATGGTGCGAGTCTAACCCCCCGTCAGACCATGCATCACGACAACAATTGGTGCATCTTTGGGTGTTACGGTAGGATCTGCAGGGGTGAAGTCGAGGCCGCTATAAAAAGAACGCAATGTGAGTATACTAGAACATGACCAGTTATCACACAATGATACTGACAGTGTTCCGCCGTCTTGTAAACGGAGGTATTTCCTAGCAGGAAGATGCGTCAAACCAAAGAATCGGTTTTGGGGGGGAGTACGGGGAGACTGACCTTTCATAAAGGACCTTGTCTGTCTTCGCGAAATCGCCAAGGACGCAGTATATGGTTTGAAGGTGCCCACTATCAACAAGTTTAGACCGATCGTATACACATTGCAAGCATGGCTCGCTTTACTTGAACAACCACCAGGCCGGAGTGAATTCCTCGAATAGGCTCTTGCAATGGCTTTCAACAAGGTTCCTAAGTGATAGTCGGAGTGGTCCACCAGACGATTCCGAGGTGGTGGTGGTTTGGATGTAAACGGGATTAGAGGGGAAGTGGGTACGAGTCGACCTTGATCTACTGAACAGCGAACCCATCTTGTGAAGCCTAGTGGACTTGAGATGTCCTAGCGAGAGAGACGATTGGTGGTGAACAAGAGAGTTCGGGCATCGCCTGCAACCAGCTGAGACACCCGAGGAGTATCGGAGGTAACTCAGCAAGCTCTATGAGGCTTACATAAAAAATGCGTGTCTCGGAGGCGTTCAAGTCCGAGACAATAAGGAGAATTCAGGTAAAATACACTTGGGCTAACGGGCCGCTGCCTGCGGCACGGCGTGAACGAGCCCGAAACATGGCGATGAGATTTCGTGAACAAGTCTGAGCACAACCAAAGTGTCATTTTAGTAATGGACTGTGCCACATAGATAGGCTGGAAACCATCCTCTATATCGAGAGGATGATAGTCAATCCTCTGGGAAAAGACAACATAGACACCAGTGTGACACTAGATTCAGACATACAAAGGTGTTGGACTCGGATAGTGATTCAGTCAATTATCAGTGCATCACAATGCGGAGGTATGTATTTTGTAGCTTTCAGGGACTGAATTTATCCTTCTGCTTCATCCGACGCGCCTCTTTCCTCATCAACGACACACAGTTCCCGCAACGGCGGTGAAATTGTGAATCAGCAAGCATCAAGTATAGTAGTAAATTTGGATGATGAAGATTGGACTCGGGGGGAACAAAGCTCGCTCGTAGATGTGAGGGAAACCTGCGACATGCGTGTGAGCAACGAAGCGTGATAGAGGGTGGAGTCGAGTGGAATGCGGGAAATGCGATGAAAACTCTGACATGTTGTAGAGGGGACAGACATAGTGACAACCCACCGTCGCTTCATAAACGCGATCACCCTGGAGACCCGCGCGCTCGAGGGTAGAGAATGATACATCTGACTATTGAATAACGAGTGTGTCAAGCGCAGGGATGAAAGAGGGTGAATAGTAAGGGAATTCCGGTTGGAAGACAGGAACTTTGCGCGCTTTCAAGGGCACTGGTGGTTCCAATGCCAATGGACCTTCAGCTCCGTCATGGCTCGGACGCGAGTGTGTCTCAAGCCCAACCAAGTGTAAACCCTCTATGATCCCCTTCTTTCCAACCTTGGTATCAGCTACCATTGTTTTGCTAACATATTTCTTGATTGCTGCTTTCGGCGGAAAGATTCGAGGAGAGTTAGAAGGGTGTTTAATGCGTTCACCGCGGGCATTTTTGGCCAGAGGGATGTACCAGATCCGACCAGCACCCCATATAATTACAGTTTCCTCCGATGCCGGGAGGGTGTGAAAGCGAAGGATGAGTATGTACCCATGAGGGGGACATTGTCGTTAAGTTGTATGTTAAACCATCAAATGCATAATTCGTCCTTCCAGTCGTAAGATCTCTGACAAAGTGTGTTTAGCTAGCATTGAGCTGGTACGGAACAAAGAACGGCTCACTTTAGCACTAACACGCTCTTATTACGAATGAAAGCAAGTGTTTGACCATCTCTGGACAGTTCAGGGCAACTAGCACCACCAGGAGACGCGCTGACGGACTGTTTCGTTGCCTTGGTCGTGATGTTGTAGAAAAAGACGGCGTAAGTATACGCCCTTGTGAACGTCTGGTAGAGGTATTTGAGTTTCACTGAGAAGATATGCTAGACACGTTCACACACCTTTTGCTGTACTCGAACGCTCCGCTCCCCTCGTCTACTACATTCTTCGAGTAGATCAGCGTGTCATGGCCATGCCATATAGCGGGCAAACTTGCTGGTCACTGAGGTCAGATGCAGCGTCCCGCCCAGGGGGTAGCATTCTCCTGACGTGACGCGTGCCCAACTCCACGGGAATCCGAAAGTTGTCGGACGGTAGCGCGTGTTCCCAACTCTCTCCAGCAACAAAGACTCCGAATAGACGTAGGCTACTTAGTGACAGTGACTTTGGATCTGAAAGGGAGGAAGCGAGGGTCCGACGCCCGGTGGTGTGTTTCGTTCGTGATGCGGCGAGCTATGAAGAACCACATTAGATCTAAACTGCGGCGAATTGGTTGGTGTACCTGCAAATCTCCCTTCACTAAACAATCGCCTATCTTGCCTATCTGGAGTTTTGTGCACTCGTTCTGCCACAAGCGTATCATCACACTGGAATGCGAGAGCGTTGACTAGTGACCGTGACAAAACGCTCCGCGTTTGCGTGACTTGGGATCTTGGACCTCCAAGTCCGTATATCCACCACCCCAAGTCGAGCATCACCCCTCCAGGCTAACCTCGCACCATCCGGAGAGACATGAAGAGCAGAGTTGAAGGGAGCGCTTCGTAGGGCCGGTGCAGCTCCGCCGACGGATCAGAGAGATAGGACAGAAGAGACCGGGAGACAATACAAGTCACCGTCAGAAGGAGCATCGTTTTGTACATTCGCGTGACTATCAGTTTTGAATTCGGCCTTTGTCGATGTGAGGCAGGGCGACTGAAGAAAAGTAGGACCAGGAGAATACGAAGATACTCAGCCCGACGCTGGTCACATGGATCAAATAACAGTGAATCGCGAGCCAAGCTGTCTGATAGGCCCACCTGGACGGATTTGTCAGCGAGGGCACTTATACCGACTGTGGGAATAAAGGCCGAACAAATATCAGTAAATACAACGGACCAATGAAAACGAAGCATAATAATATCGACAGCGAATGAGAATACGAGAAAATCATGAATTACGTAATTTGTCACCGATGCCACCAAGGGTGCTGAAAGAACGAGCCTCCATTTCATTTCGGACTCGTAATCCGCTATGTGGGCTGGTATACTCTAGCCAAGTACATAGTACAGAACAGAGGGAAATATATACAGTGAGTCTGACGTCGTCGCAAGCTTCTCGTTCGCATGGTTAGACAGCGGCGATCTTTTTTCTTTGCTTTTCTGCCCCACCATGTCCAAGTCAAACTCCACAGCGAATGCAAAATCCCTCTACAAAACGCATCCTTGTCGTGTAAATACCTTCGTGCTTTCAGTAGACAACAACCTAATGTCGCACCCTTTTGTAGCACTTTGACGACAAGGGTAGGCCGTTGGAAGCAGGTTGCCATCAAGGGAAAAAGTGTCGGTGAGTTGGGATTGTCGGTGTAACCAAGCCACATTCCAGCAAACGTTCAATATCAGATATCTACATCCTGAAGACGCAGACTGGGACTCTGCGGTCCGTAAAATGGCATTCAGAGCCCAGCGTGAAAGAGCAGATAGGAAAACAGGCGACAGCGATGCATATACTCGGGACCAGAGACGAACAGACGATAGGCCGTTTAAAGATTCTCGGTCAAATCGTCGTTCAGATCCTCTACCGCCCCAAGCTGACCTCTTCCTTCGCTTCAAGGGTGATCGTGAGGAAGAGGTCGTCAGAAGGCATGGCGATAGCTACGTTCGGGATAGAGACGATGTTAGACAAGCGAGCGACGAACATTATCGAAGACACCGTGGTGGATCCCGTCAAGACAACAGAGAGAAGGGCCGAGAGAAAAACTCGCGAAACCCAGAAGAAACGATAACGCTCCCAAAGATTGAAGAGACTGATGCCACACTCAAGCCAGTACCAGTCCAAAATGAGGTAAGTCGAACACCTTTGAGGAAGAATGTATAACTTAAAAGTCCACCAGAATGCTGAAAGCACTGAACCTGGACCGGTCTCGGAAGCCATAATTCAAGTTGAAGTAATACCAAAGACGCCTGACGAAATCGACAGGTTCCGTGAGATATCTAGGTTTGGAGGCATATTCACTGTTGAGGCTATAATACTCATCATACTTTTTTGGGACAGGTTAGCAGGATGTGCAATGCAAGATGCAGCGATGAGAGTAGACGCGGAAAGGAAGCTAAGTGCCTACACAGGTTTATCCACAAGTGTGGCCAATGTTTCATCCTCAGCTTCGAGAATGATGGCTCCAGCTCTGGCAGAAATGTTCCTCCAACACGCAGAGGCCAAGAAACGGGCGGAAGAGAGTGCCGCGGCTCTGGGGAACGCATGGGAAGAGGTAATGAAAGAGCACCAACGGGAGACACAACGGGTCGTCAACGAAGCCCTTAAGCAAGCCTTAGAGAAGATGGAAGCCAAAGGGCAAGAACTCGAGGCGGTTCGTCGCCGAGTGTCGCCTATGGAACCCGTAAAACGAGGTTGCGATATGCATGGCGAGAGGGGGCGCGGTGGTGGTGATGCGGCCGATTACGATCGCAAAGGGGCGAACACAAAGCGTCGCCGTATCGGCGGCTACGAGCCAGGTCATGGAGGCCGAAGGGAAGGCAACGATCCAGGAGATGTATTGGAGCAGCTGAAGCGACGACTTGATGAACAAGACCGGCGCATGCAGGCATTGAAACACGAGAATGAACAGGTAAGCCGTCTAGTTCGTAGCTACGGCAGCGCACTGAGTCTGACGCCCACCGATAACAATCACAATAGCTGAGGCAAGGCGGTGGTGCTGGTGCTGGTACGAGTAGAGGAGGTCGTTTGTGATCCACAGATCTTGTGACAAAAAATCATGTGACCGTAGATGTTCATACGCGTTTCGAGGTTCCTCTCCTTCCAACCTTGAGCTTGAGTGGCAGCACACGCCCTGGCGGACTCGAACCACTTACATGCATACGCAAACAAATGTCTCAGACAGACAACCAATCCTCCTCCGACCCTCCTTGTCCTCCTCCCACAACCCCTGGAGTACTCGACGCTGCTGGTGACTCCAATGCTGAAATCTCAGTCCCGTTGCTAGCACCTTTACCAACGAGAAGATCACCCTCGATCTTGGAAGTACACAATCAAGGCGGTCCAGAGGAACTGGGTGATGCTGTCGACGGTGGCTCTGACAATGAAGTTGCTGAACTTCTTGGGGGAGAAGTTTCCGAAAATCAGGGTGACGGACCAGTTGGCAGAATGCCAATACCTGACGATGGTATGTTGGCTCACTTGCTGCTGCTGCCTTCGATGCTGTTTTGCGACGATTGATCTTGACACAGAGCCCTCCTCTGTGCTTGCATCCAGGATAATCAGAGCCCACGATAACCCCTCACCTCCTCCCGACGCCTTGTCCATATCGGCCAGCTTTGGTAGGGGAATAATGAGGCTTGAAGATGGAATGGAAGACGAAGATTCAGCGGAAGTACCTCCGTTCACACTGCCAGCCTCAAGGGAGCCCACCCCGACGCCAGAAGTCTCCGATCGCGCCATGGATCCCTTTCCACCATTAGATGCTACTACTTTCCTCAGAAGGCCCACTGAGCCGGGGTCCTCTACACATCCTCCTGCTGTCCTGCAGCCGTCTACTAAACGCTCGGCTGCGACGCCTCCTCCGCAGACCCCGTCACCTGCGACTTCGGACCATTCAGACCACGGTGTGTTTGGATCTCATTCATCAACTTCACGACTAAGATGCATTGTAGAACCTGATGGGAACGCTCCGCACTCGGACATACCCATGGAGAGCTCAGGCGGACCTGCGTCTGATAATACCACGTTGCCCATCCCATCTATATTTCCTAATCACCCCCCACAGTTATCCAACGTCGTTACTCCTCCCAAATCCTCAAGTAATACCACTGACGGCTCTCCTTCGCGCGTCCTTCGTCGTTCACCTCGACGTAGTGTTGCTGTGTCATATTATCCACCGTTCAGTGTCGCTGGCACATCTTCCCAACCTCCCCCGCCTGCGCCCATACGTTCTCCCGCACCGAAGGCATCACGGCCGCCCACTTCAGTGCTTCAGTCAGGTGACACTGAAGAGGATAGCGATCCTAAAGGGAAGAGGAAGGCTTCCCCAGAATCTCAGGGTGACTCCTCTAGTGCCATTAGACAACTTGGTTCTCTATCACCAGACTCAAACCGCCTACTATCCCAACTTAGTTTTGAAACCAACCTACCGTCTTTGTCGTCTGCGCTAGATGCAGCAAGCAAACCCCCAGAGCGGAACGGAACTCGCCTGGAAGATAACCTAGTACCCGCGCCGCTATTTCCTCATTTATTCGATGGTCCTCAAAGAATACCGATGACTCCCAAGCGAGTGGGTAGTCCGAAACGAGGAACAAGTCCATCCAAGTTCCAAATCAATCCCCCACTGGCAGAGACTTCTCAGTCTCCTGCGCGTCGCATCCCGATCGAACAAGCCGTTCAGCAAGGCTATCTATCCCCACAGAAAGCAGCTATCTTTAATTCCGCAAATGCAGCTACACCAGCCGGGACATCTCGTATGCCCACTCTCAATATACCATCGTCTGATTCACCAGCCCGCAGGATTGCCGTTGGTTCGTCGAATAAGGCGCCGCCGTCCAAGTCGAGTCAACGGACCGCTCCTTCATCAAAGAAGCCCACACATACCAAAGATTTCAAGGCTTCAACATCTAATCAAGTCCCGCCTAGTTCTGGAATACAAAGTACTTTACCATTCCCAATGGTACCCGCCAAGCCCTTGCCGCCTTCTGCTGGCGCTGGATCGTCGACTGCTCCCTCCTCCTCGAACCCAATTTCCCCGTCCAAATCAAGCTTGAAACAACCTAGTAGTAAGATACCTCGACCTGTTACGAAACCATATGCTCGTCCGATTGCACGAAATGTGTCCAAACAGCAACCTGTTGATATCCCCTCCTCGCCTGTGAGTTTCTCGAATCCTTGTCCGCCCATTTTGTACTTAATCTTTGTCGTAGTTGAAGAAATCTGTCACAGCTGCTGCCAGTGGCTCAACCAAAGCCACGAAATCTGCCGTTCGCGAGAAACCTGTCCCCCGATCCGCCTTACCCTCGACTTCATCACCCCTCAAACGGAAACGACAGGATTCAAAGCCCACTGCACTTCGACCTGTAGTGATGATTGACAAGAAACCTCCTTTTGTTAGTAAAACGACGACGACGTCAGAGCCAAAATCCAAACCTAAATCTCCTCCCAAGCCAAGAGCTGAATCTCCGTCCTTAGTACCTTCCGTTGATGCTCCCATAGATGAGGCTAGTCCCATGCGCGTGAGCCCCGATGTTGAGGAACGCGACGTCAAAGGACGAAGTACCGATTCCTCCCCTCAGGTCGTTACCAACAGCGATCATCCCAACACCACACCCTCATTAAAACCACCCGATATCTCTCTTGAAACTCTGGCGCTCACTCTACAGCAAGAAGATGCCAGCGGGGTTCGACGGACGACACGAAGTCGCAAGCCTGTTCAATATTTTCCTCCGCCAGAACTGCCTACTTACCCAGAAACACGACCACTTCAGTCCCGACGCAAGGCGGGGACTGCAACGTCTACTGAAGAGGGTTTCGCCGGCATGAGTGCGACGGCTCTCAAGAACCTTACATCTAACAACACAGCCCGGAATCAAGTTTACTCGACGGTGACTCTTGAGACTGAGGTGATTAGAAAAGATGGAAGTAGGCCTGACAGTCCCGTTGTCAAAGTAAAAACGGTTTCGGAGCGAGAACAAGAAGACCGTGGCCAAATGCGGCGGGCGCGAGCTGAAAGACGAGCGAAGCGTCATATGTCAGTGGATGGAGAAGACCCTGTTGATGCGACACCACAGAGCCCACCGAGTAGTCCTTCACCGGGCCAAACTGAGGCGCGCGAATCCCTTGACCCCGTGGATGTTGAAGTGGACCTGGACGACAATGCGGTGAATGACCTACCAATGAACGGCCGCCGAGGGGTGAAGTGGCGACCATCTTTGACGAGGTTCGTCATCCTGGATGATATTAAGCCTGGAAGTCGCGCAAGGGCAAATGAAAACGCTATCAAGAAAGGCTGCCTTGCACCTAAAGCTAAGGTTCGTCTGGCCGGGTTGTTTGGAGCCGTTTCGCTTACCAACACCTTATAGGCCATCCAACTGGATACACTGGGTAACTTGCCCAATGCCAACTCCCCTTTGCGAGATTTAGTCCAGGAGAATATAACGGTTAAGAAGTTTGTATATGATGATGACATAGAGCCCGAGGAGGAGGTCGTTGTTGTGAAGACTACGCGCTCAAGGAAGAAGAAATCATGACATTGACTCGATCTTGGTCACTGTGATTTATCGTGTTGCGTATTCTGGCAATTGTATCGAATCTACGCGTACTCTGATATAAATTTACACTGGGCTACATGGTCGCACGGTATGCGACGCCAGCAGATGCTTGGTTGACTGGGAACACAAGCACTTCCGCGATGTTCACGTGAGGAGGACGCGATGCTGCCCAGACAATCTCCTCGGCAATGTCTCCAGCAACAACTAGTTCTTTGTGTCAGATCATGCTTCAAGTTCAGTATACCACGAGAACTTACGGGGTTGGATGCCTTCGTACACCTTCTTGGCCTTGCTAACATCCCCACGGAATCTGACAATGGAGAACTCCGTCTCCACCATGCCAGGCTGGATCTCCGTAACTCGGATGGGCGTGTTGACCAATTCCCGGCGCAAGGAACCGTTGAAAGCGTTGACCGCGAACTTGGTGGCACAGTAGATACCTCCACCTGCATAGGCTTCGCGACCAGCTATGGAACCGATGTTGATAATGTGACCTGAGTTCGAAGCTTTGAACTCTGTAGAGATATGTCAGTACTTCCGTCAATTAGGCATGTCGAAGGGACCAACGCTTTACGAAAAGCTGCGTAATTTTGATCAAACCAAGGACATTCGTCGAAAACATTGATTCGACGTCGGCATCGGCTATGTCACCAATGTGTTCAAGGCCCTTGACAAACCTGGGAGCGCAGTGAAGTTAGTAAGAGGACCTTGCCGTCTAGATAACGGAAACTCAACCCAGCATTGTTCACTATGGAAGAGGTAAGTACGAGAAAGAAGCTCAAGGAAGACGCAATCATCTCACCCAGTATGTCAACTTTCTTGAGGTCTTCTGGTATCTTGTCCAAGATGGAGGTGACCTGTTCCTTGTCCGCCAGGTCTGCTTGAATGGTGGCGAACTTGCCGCCCTGGGTAGCACCAGATTCCTTGTGAGCTGAAGTACATTCACTGGCTACTGTCTGCAGTGCGTCTGAGCGACGAGCGACAAGAATGACATTAGAGCCAGCCTATACGTTCATTAGCACGAGAAGAGTTTCCGGGCAACGTTATTCACTCACCCTCGCGAAAAGGATGGCAGTGGCCTGAACGGAAGATTTCGATTATCAGCGGACCTCGTGGGCAACGGAAGTTCGCTTACGGCTCCTATTCCGGAGCTCGCTCCAGTTATGAGGACTGTCTTTCCAAGGAGACGGGAAGCGTTGAATATCGACATTAAATAATCGGAACGCAAGAAGGAAAGGGTGATAGAAGGGGTCGAAGGTCTAAGAGATAGAGTATATCCTTATCTGATCAGCATGGTGCAATGTTCGCGCAACTGTGGCCTGAGATAGCTGACACAGTGTTGGAGAGATAGAATTTGAAATTTCCCATGATGGATGCTCGGTGGGATGCTCTTCTGGATTGGCTACGCGACCATGGCATGAAAATTGGCGACGAAGGGCTTCTCGTGGAACGGAAGGAACGACCTGGCGCTGGATTTGGGCTTTTTGCGCGTCGATCGTGTCCACCGTCAACCGACTTGTTCACCATCCCGGCCAATGCACTGCTCAATTCAAAGACCTTGTCGCCTCATTACCCATCCTCCAGTAAACTCACTGCGACGTGTCTAATCTCGTTACACCTCCTCCTGCATCGGCCCATTGGCGAGGATGACTCGGCTGATTCATTATTTGGCCCATACATCTCTGTCCTACCGAGAGACTTTGAGAGCCATCCATTGACCTGGAAGGTGCGCCGCGAACTTGCGTCGGAAAGCATCATAGAGCGCAAGTTGCTGGAGAGCTTGCCGGGACCCGTAAAATCTGGGTTAAATGAACTGTGGATGCGATTGATAAAAGACTGGAGATCAGCTTGTCATTACGTGGTGAGACCTTTTTTGCGGACCTCTTCCCCTGTGATCCGAATAATGTGTAATGCCAAACTGGTAGAGGACCCACAAAGACGTGCTTTCCAAGTCGGCAACGCGCACTCTCGCGTTCGAGCATTTCGACGAGGACAACGCGGACGTATTGCTAGGCTATACATGGGCCTGGCTGAATGGTGAGAGGCTTGAAAAAAGATCTCATCTTGAACATTCTCATTGATGTCGAGACGTCCATTTGCAGTCAATACTCGATGTATCTCCTACCGCATCAAGGCGGCCAGCTCTGACCCCGACAACTTTACGTTATGTCCTATCCTAGATTTCGCGAATCATAACCCAGATGCATCTGTTGGTATGGCACCTTTACACCTTTCTGGGGATATATGGAACGCGCCATCGGCTACTGGCACGGAATTCACTCTGAGGGCTTCGGGCAATTCGGCGACGGGCGCGGGGAACGAGTTTTACTTGACATACGGAGCCCATTCCAACACTACGCTCTTCCTCGAATATGGTTTCATCAACCCATTTACTCAAGAAGCAATCGTGGATGGTTCGTTCGCTGGCGAAGTGGACGTTGGCGAGGCAATGCAAACTCTGTTCAATTCAGGGGGGTCGAAAAGGGGTGCCCGGCTTAGGGAAATCCTGGAAAGGGAAGGCTATTGGGGGTGCGTCTTTGTGGGCTCACCAGTGATCGATATGTTTCCAACACTGCCTTATGATAGAGATTGGACATTACACTCGGCTCCTGGTCCTGCCCATCCATCTTTCCGCCTGATCACAGCTTTGAGGTTGCATAGCCTGGTTCGAAGCGATGGCTTTGATGATCAGGACGAGTCCTTAGAAGGGCTTGTTCAGTCGTGGAGGGAGGTTCATCTGGGCGTCCTTGAATTCGTCTCTCAAAGCAACGAGACAGCGTGGAGAGGGATACTCGAGCATCTCTGCGTTGATATTGAGAAGGAGACGGCTGAGGGGCTTGAAAAAACCAAGGCCATGTCGAGATCGTTGGATGACGCGAATTTGAGTGCATGGGAGGTTTTTATGGTTGGGAATGTAGAGCAGCTATGGATAGAGCGCGGAACTGTAGCCAAGGCAGTTCGCGAGAGCCTACAATCAGGCTGTGAATTTTGAGACTCCTAACCGCACGCAAGTGCCGCTTACATAAACTCAAGGCTGAACTGCAACTGCAACTTTCTTTCCTTCCAAGTCGGCTCCGTATCTCTCTACCTAGTACCCATGGCGGTCGAACGCCTCCTGGCCACCAGAGCCCAAAAGGCTTTTATTCTGACAAGTTAGTCCCACTTTTGTCGCTTTCATGGCCACGGCACTCACATTTCGCGTCAGTCACGATCCGTATGTCCCAGTCCTTCGTTTCGTCGCACCAGTTTCACTAGGAATCGACGTCACAGAGGCCATTATCGTTCTCGTCATGGTCGCAATAACATTTACTCTCGTACGCTCGCGTGGTTTTCCTGGGGGGAACTTGGTGTCTTAGTCTATCGTATTGTAGGTGTCGGATGCGATTGATTCTTTCGACAGTAATTCTGGATACAAGGTCCGTAATGTGGTCAATCGTTCTTGGTGTATGACCTCACTTCCTCTGCTAGACCCTTCCCTGTTTTCTTGCCCTCTTCGCACTGGCCGAGTAAGTCTCCTACCTACTCCTCCTGTAGCCAGCTCGCCAAGCGGCGTCCTCAGAATATTTCAACTCCTGATGGCCTTCGATGCACTACGCTTGCGCAATGTTATCCAACTCTTTGGTATCCTCAGTGAGTCTCAGGTTCATTTCTCGAGGGGGTCATATTCATCCAGTTCGGCTCCTTAGTTTTCCATCTGGGTATGATGGTCTTCGCTGCTGTCCAGGTTGAACAAACAAGGATCGCCTTGGTGATTGGGGAGGACTGCGACACTGATTGGACATCAACAGTACGTCCCGTCCCAGTTTCACACCTTCGCTCAGCTCAGCTCGCCTCCAGCTATGTGATGGACCTGGTAGCTTGTGGAATCGCGTCGAGCCCTTCCTCATTGTAGCCCCCTGTGTCATCGCAGCGTCCTGGATAGTCATGTTGTTCTTCGTCAAGCAGCTCTATGCAGAGTTTGGGTGAGCCCGCACATTCCGGTCTTACATCACGCCCCTTACGCATTGTAGTTGGGCCATTTTCCACGTCGTGGGAGCGAACCCTAAGATGAAGAGTGCGTTTTGTCGGTTTAAGCTAATACCCCATTTGCTGAGACAGGGTATAGCGATGTACCAGTGGTATCAAATCATGATTTGTCTCCTCAAATTCGACTTTTTCTGCTTCACAGGTGTCACAATGCAGGTCAGCAATAAATTGTGCATGCCTTGACTTGATCTGACGCAGTGGATTTACATAGCTCCTTATTATTGTCCTTAATAGGGACTCTGCAGAGTTTGGCATCACCATCGCAGCCATACCCATTGTTCTATTCTTGCTTGCAGCATGTGGCTATTCAGTGCAACGAGAGATCAAGTGGTACGTGGCGGACATTCCACCCATATGATAGTCCTATGACCTCCAGTCCAGGCTAATGTCTATATCCCTTGTAATCATGCTGGCTGCCATGAGTTACTGTGCGTGCTATTCCTCTTGCTAACACCACATCGATACTAATCTCCACTGTTGGCCGTGGCCTCTAGTCAGTAAGTGTCTCACCGCTCTCCCGAACTTTCGGCCATAGGCTCACCTGTCTTCTTCCAATCTCAGTCTACAAGCTTGTCCGTTTTTACCAACCTTCTTCCCGTGATCAATACGTCTCTACACGAGTGTCTCTAACCATCTTCAGTTCGTCCATTTGCCGCATGCTTAGTCTGTGTCTGACGCTCCCATAGCGATTGTTGCTTTCCTCATCCTCTTTGCAACCTTTGTTGTTGGATTACGATGCTTCTCTGACTTCGACCAAGGACTTGAGTCCTCCAAAACACATGGTAGGACTTGGAATCATGTCCATATGAGTATCCTGCTTACCGTTTTGTCGAAAGCTCTCCATTCACGACCGAAGCTCTCCAATGGCGACTCGGCAGCGAGTATGTCCCAAATTGGCCGCAACTCGTCCTACATGGCAGGACAACCCCTTCAGCCAAGGATATCCATCGAGTGATTTCATGCCTTGCGTCCGTGTGCTTTCGCCCTTGCTCTTCCCGAAGCATGACTACCCCATTTCGACCAATACCAAGTACACTATTTTCACCTACGACATGTAGCATCCCCTCTTTCTGACGTGCTTTACCTTCACTTGTATCTACTCATACCTAACTCTTTCTTGCTTATTTAAACGGAGGGTCACAAAGGAATGTGTGGCCCGATGGGTTTGCTGTTCATCGGACTATGTCGCTGGTCATGAAGCATGTACCCGTCAATCTTAAACTCGTTATTAGTATCTTTCGTAGATGTGCTCAAGTCAGTAATCTAGTGTTTTAATCGTGTTTTACGACTACAACTTGGCGCCGGCATACGCCAGCTGCAGGCTCCGCAGTTGTGATCCATCGCCACGGTTCGCCATCGTCCTCGTTGAGAAATGCTTTCAACGCGGTCATGGCGGGTTATTTTCCTTGACAAGGTAAGCCATGGCCTCGACTCGTCTTATGGAGACCACTTGACATGGCAGACAGACCAATATCATCGTTACGGGACTCACGGCGGCCTTCATTCTGTATACTCGCTCAGCTGCGGCGTTGTACTTTGCCACTGGGGCCGTTCTATGCTCTCTCACCGTCAAGCTCATCAAGAGAGCTATCAAACAGCCTAGGCCTGTTGTGGAAAATAAACTGGGGAAACTGAAGATGAGCTATGGGTACGTCTGCTTTGGGCAAAGATACCGCCATACCGCCATAATCGACGCTGACACGGATTCTCAGGATGCCTAGTACTCACTCTGCAACCATCTTGTACTATGGAACGTTCGTCCCAATTGCCTGCGCTAGGCTACCCATCCATCCCACTCTTCCGTCTGACCCCCTTGTCACTCGCTTCATTCCTTCGTTGATTGTCGTGTCGTATGCCTACACCGTTGCAGCCTCGCGCGTATGGTTGGGTCACCATACGTGGAAACAAGTCATAGCTGGAGGTGCCTATGGTATTGCATTCGCTGCAATTTGGTTTAAACTATGGGAAGAGGGTATTAATGACCATGGTCGGACGTTAGAGAGTGTAGTCAATACGCTTGTGCTCAATTACACCGCGGGTGTGGCCCCGGAATGACGCTACCCCCGATGAGCAAGCGAGCTCCTGTTTCCTTCCCCTGAGTGGTCCGGTTCAAGAGCAAACGCGCCCACACGTGATCGAGCATCCCTTCTCAATGGACGACAATGACCCAATCCACCAATTCTTCCCAGATCAAGAGGAAGTCGACCTATACGCGGTCTTGAACGTCCCACCGGACTCGAAACTTGATGCTATCAAGAAGTCCTACCGACGACTAGCTCTGCAGTACCATCCGGATAAGCATGCTACAGCTGATGAGCGTGCCAAGGCCGACGCGTCTCTAAAGTTCCAGCAAATAGGTTTCTCCTACGCGGTACTCAGCGATGATAAACGAAGAAATAGATACGACAAGACAGGAAAGACGGATGAAGGGTTTGACCTCGATGCTGACGAGGCTGGGTGGGAGGCGTACTTCGAAGACCTCTTCGACCAGGTGACCCGTGGAAAGCTCGACGAAATGAAGAAAGAGTACCATGGTGAGTGCCTGTCTCTCTGTTCTCTTCATTCTCTCACTTCCAATGTAGGTTCTTCTGAGGAAATCGAGGACCTCAAGCAAGCGTATCTTGCTACCAATGGGAATATTGGCGAGATTATGACCCATATCCCACACTCAACTCACGACGACGAGGCTCGCTTCGTCGTGATTGTCTCGGACCTCATCAAGGCTGGCACTCTAACTTCTCTCCCCCAATGGGAAAAGAGCACGAAAGACGAGAAGGCTCGCCTCGTCCGCAAGAAGCAAAGCGAGAAAGAGGCTAAGGAGGCGGAGAAGCTGGCGAGAGACCTTGGCGTCTGGGATGAGTTCTACGGGAGTGGCAAAGTTGGCAAGAGGCAAGGCAAAGGCAAGGCACCAGCAAAGGGTGCAGAGAGTGCACAGGGCGACGAAGAAGACGTTTCCGCGTTACAAGCCTTGATCCTGAAGAAGAAAGAGAAGAACATGGACTCTTTCTTCGATAATCTTGCCAACAAATATGCTCCCGCTAAGAAGAAGGGGAAAGCAAAGCGAACTCACGAGGACAGTGAGGAAGAGTCGCCGAAGAAGAAAGGAAAACACACGACTCCTGAAATCGACGAGGAGGAGTTTTCTAAACTTCAACAGAAGCTCTTCGGAGACGGTTCGGACTCGAAGAAGAGAGAGGGAAAGAAAAAAGGAAAACGCAAAGTCAAGTCGTAGTCTGGCTGATATTTGGCTTGTATCTTCCTTGTCTCTTCTATTTCCTCGCGGCTGTATATAACTAGTGTAAGAACGATAATATGTGGACTAATCAATGTACTCTAGATGTATCGAACAGCATCAATACCGAGACTCCTACGAGCATGGATAACAGCAGCTAGCTCCTTGATGCTCTCTTCAAGAATAACAACATTGTCCAGTAGCTGTGAGAGTGTAATCATCTCTTTCTTGGTATCTTCCCCAACCCCCGAATCACCGACTCCAGAAGGGCGTTCAGAAGCCGACCACCCAGACGAGAAAACATCCTCTTCGTCTGCATTCCACTTGGTAGAGGAAGAAGTCGGCCATGCCAGCGTAGGTGATGGTGCAATGAACGGCTCAACCGTTACGGAGATGGTTTCCAGGTAATGAGAGCCAAAGGGGCTTGCGGCAAGCGTTTTATTCAACCCAGCTTGCTCACTTGATTCAACGGGCGGTGTAGGCTTGGATTTCTTCCTAGGGGTAAGGAATGAGACGAACGAGGATGCGGCAGATTTAGACTTGGCCTTGGGCTTTTCAGGAGTAGTCGGAAGCAGTGAAGAAGGCGAGATAGCTTCATCGACATTGAGACCAAGGCTCAGTGCGTCGTTAAGATTTTCAGAGAAAAGAAGCCCCTGTCGACGTTGCTGAAGTAGTTGATCGAAGTTGTTGACAATTTGGCGATATCGATCGAGCTGGGAGACCAGAGACTGGAAGATGGCATGGACTATTGGCCGGGATTTATCGTCCATACGCGAAGCAGGGAGGATATTTGACTCAGCAGCCAAATCTTCTTGTATTCGGTAGTCGATAGATCGATCGTCTCCATCTGACCCAACATCCTCCAGTTCGCGACTGGATTCAGCAGGAGGGCCGGAGGTATTGTCCGGGGCGGCGAACGTCAGCCAACCAGCAAGCGAGCAATCTGGATGGATCGCAAGGGAGACCAATACACCAGACAACGTCATGTTCAACTCAGGTGTATTGGAAAAGAATTTGCGCAATGTTCCAAGGACGAGAGATATGACAGGATCATTGCTATTCATGCGATGTTTCAGTTGCTTCCGAACATCGTCGCTAACATCCCAGATAAACGCTGGATGTGCTTGAATGGATTCGAGGGCATCGTGGAGATAATGATTAAAGCTTGTGCTGAAAGCATCCGCACTGTGCGATGGATCGACGCGAGAGACTAGAGTAAGGTAGAGATTGATTTCGCGTTCATGTGTCGAGTATGTGGTATCGGGTGAGGGAAAGGGAAAGACGTCGAGGGAGCTGTCATGCACAACATCAGTTGTGTTAGCTCCGGGGTATGTAAAGACTTCATCGTCATCTTCATCGTCTTCATCGTCATCTTCATCTAGTTGTGGAAGCAAAGGGGATAGTGGGTATGGATGGGGGAAACACGTTGCGAAGGGGTCAGGGAGGACGAGAAGCAAGCGTTCTTGACATAGTCGGGGATGACGTTCAAGAAGAGTGTTCAGTAATTGTAGGGCCGAAGTAGCTGCGCCTTGAGAAGACGAGCGTAGGTTTGATAGCAATAGGTCTTTAAGGGTGAATCGACCCATGGAAGTGAAGTACTCTGATGGTCGATTGGACTCGGGGGCTTCCATCTCAAGAAGGACCATGGCGCTACTCTTGCGTCTTTTCAGCTTGGTTTGCTTGCTGACGGAAGTACTAGATTGAGACTGCGGTGGAGCGACAGACGAATGTCGGGTGGGAACCTTGGCCGGCGACTTGAATTCATCGTTATCCTCGCTCATCAGAAAATACACCAAAAGTTCCGCTAGCCTGCCATCTCGCAGGGTGCAAATCATAACCTCGATGTAGGACATGACTGCCACTGCACTTCCATCAATGTCAGAACATTCCAAGATTGAGGGATACAGGATGTTTTCAAGAAACACTCGACGGGTGGCATCAAGTATGCTTTGCGCGATAGCGCCGCCAACCACTGATGAATCAGACTCCGTGGGATCGGAGTCAACGTTTCTTTTCAACACATCCTCGAGGAATTGGAGTAGCTTGAGAAAGTGCTCTAATCGTAACTTGAAATCCGGATTCGAATCGTCCTCAAGGCCCATGGCACGCCGTTGGTCTCTAGCAACTTCGCGTCGTTCCTTGTCATCTTCCATTTCAGGTCCTGTGCCCCCAATAACCATTCCACCTTCTGGTGTTGGACCAGATTCAGAAATGGGTCTGAATTCAAGTTTCGTAGGGAGTAATGAGTAAACGGCACCGAGGCCAGCAGCAAGGACCTCCGAAAAGTCGCCATCGAGGATATACTCTGCAAGCGCGAGTGCGGCATCCATGATAGGGTCTGACCCCGAATTCGAAAGCGAGGTTTGGGTGTCGCCAAGTCGGTGGACAGGCTCTCCGGGAGACATTGCAACATCCATTAGGTACAGTAGTCCAATCCTCGCATATTCGCCTATATTGCCTTCTCTGTGCACGAATCGGAGTAGATAGTTGAAGAGAAGGAATTCGTACTCCGTTCTCTTTGTGACTGATGAAGCAGGCGCTGAGGTGACGGTGGATTGGGAGGACGTGGGTGAGATGGGGCGGGGTGCAGCTGAGCGAGAGAGTTCTCCATCATCTGGTCGGACTTCCTCTTCCTCATGTTCTTCCTCTTCTTCCTCTTCCTCTTCTTCGACAGAGAACAATGGCTCTGATCTATACCAATGCTTGTCATGGAAGAATATCATGAGAAGTTCGCGGAAGGTGAGGATTCGACTGCATAAGATGCACAGGAGGTGAACCACTAGACGCGATCTTGTTAGTTAATGCACACAAATGGTGACTACACTGGTGGAGAACATACGATCTTCCTCGTACTCGGAGGGTTGGCTTCTGACTGAGCTTTTGGCTGCACCCATCAACTTGTTCTTTCCATCAAGTTGCTCCTGGATATCATCCCCAACGCAGTTTCTCAGCAATCGAAGGACAGCCCTGTGCACTACCGAGTGTACTAAGAATTGTTCATCCAACATGATGACCATGTTCTGAACCGTCTTGAGGACGTGGGCCTGGATACCAGAAGGTCGGTCGCTTTCACTTAATCGCACAAGCGTCCCAAGAACATCTAAGGTCGATATGAACATGTATATCGCCGGCGTAGTTGAGACCAACCATTCTTAAGCAAGTATTCCATACATGCACCTGTTGCTCTTCACGATCGTCAATAGTTGGTTACGCGGTAAAAGGCACACACATACCCTTCTTCAGTGCGAGTTGCTTCCCAAACGAGAGAGCTGACCATGGACTTGAGTGAGGTGGGGACATCCGTAGACTCTATTCCGTAGGCCAGTTGTCGTTCATCTGGCTGGGTCAGAGTCGTCTGCAAATCCGGACGGTGTAAGCGTGATTTCACTGGAGATATGTTGACATACTCGAACAACATTCCATGATAGGATAAATTCATGCGCTTTATCGTTCTCAACTTGGGGCGATGTTGGTTGGGCAGGCTTGTTGAGGAAGCTAGCAAAGTAGTCTTTGGTGAAATACGACATGCATGAAGTGGGAGCAGCTAAAAGGATCTATACAGTCCGAGCGCCTCAAGCGCTGGCCAAATCGTATGTAGGCGTGCCTTAGTATGCACCTGCGAGATTCGAATTCAGATCCACAAGCTCAAGATTGTTATAGATTTAACAATAATTAGACATTAACGCATCCCCAGTATCTTATGAGTAATATACAAGATGACCAAAGCAGAGCAGCCAACGAAATGAAGTTCCTTGTCTATGATTGTATGCCAGCATAAATGTGTATGTACGGGGTATGAACGTAAAGGTTCGGACTGCAGACCATCAGATATTTAGATGCTTTTGCAGATAGAGCATTCAAAGGTAATGCGATCTCGGAAGAGGACGGCTAAGAGGAGGTAAGTAAAAGGATCAGAACGCAGAAGCAGCGATTGGACACTCACGCAAAACAATCAATGATGCGATGAATGAGACCACGAGCAGGTATACGAACGTGTACTTGATAACAAGCCATCTCCGTGTTCTCTTCTGCTTCGTAGAGAAGAGGGGAGCGCGTATCTGCTTCGAAGGACGGAGCCAGACTACGGACGATGTCAAGTGAGATTATGCAAACGACAACAGGAAAGGGTACACTTACACAACATCGTTGAGTGAAGTTGATTGACGAACGGTATCAGGATGGGTGGTGTCAAGATGATTAGGAGGATATGGCCGAGTAGGAAGTCCGACGTCCACAAAGACATTTCGACGATCTTCACGATGAACTCACGAGCAGGTTGTGACATGGCAGAGTTTCCGAGGCCACGTCCATACCATTTACCCGTCCACCAAGCGCGATTAGTTTCGTCATGCTTGTATTCCCTAGTGAGGAAGACGGAGATCAAGAACTTTTGGATGGCACGCTGGACGGCGACTGTGCAAATAACTCCAAGGACAGCATGAGAAGCATCCCATAATTCAAGGAACCACTGTTCAAGTCGCGATAAGCAATTGGACCGAGGAAAGGGATGTTAAGGACTTACGAAGAACTCGAAGAAAGCGATGAGACCAAACAAGCCCAAACCATGAGCGAGGGCAGCCATCACCGAACCAAACTTGATCCAAGACTCCATCATGGGTCCAAGGAACAGTGAGATGAAGAATAGGACGAGGAGAACCGCAGCGTTCCAAACGACGGGACCGATGGAAACGACAGCGATGCGGATAAGGGGGCTGGGTTGATCCTGACCGTTCTCATCAGGGAACGACTTGACGAACATATACGCAACGATGAATATCGAGGCCGTAAAGATAGGAAGGATGATTTCGGAGAAGAGGACGCTGCGGAAGGTAGCACGGGGGACATCGCCAGAGAGCTTTTCGGAAGGATGACCAAGTTTCTTCTTCTTGTAACCCGTAATCATCGTTCTTGAGAGTCGGCAATAACCATACCAACTGCTCGCCTTGGTCCTGGAATTACCACGGGACATCCAACGAAGGTATTCTCTGTAGTCGATGATGAAGTCGGCAAAGGAGAACTGATGAGGATTGAACACGAAAGGGGCGATACACAGTGAGAGGACGGAGAGCCAGAAGTAGATCAAGTGCGGCATCCAGAGGGACATCGTGGTGTAAAGCAACAGCAACAGGTTCCTCATACCCATGTATATGCTCGGACCAGCAAAACGGGAGTAGAGGATGCTGAAGTTGATGCGAGTGGTGGCAAAACCACGACCTGTAGCGATATAACGTGCACCACCGAAAGTCAAGTTGCTCAGGATAGATTGCGAGTAGATCTGGGTGGAGAAGACTTCGAAGATGGGTGACAAGGATAAGAAATGCTTTCCGAGACGAAGGAGGGCTTTGCCGGTACCACGCTCAACGAGTTCTGTGTCATACATGAGAACACCATCCGGAAACGCAGGGAAAAGAGGCAACACATACCTTGCAAGAAGAGCGGCAAGAAGGCGACGAAGAACACGAGGAAAATCGAGATGATACAACGCCTAATCCAATCGAACACTGGGACAAGGTTGTAGCACCCAGGTTGTCCAGCTATCACATTCCCTGACGAGTCAAGTCGACAAATGGCCAACTGCTTATTCAAAGTTCCAAGGAACAACACTGCGAAAAAGTGGTCAGCGAAAACAACAGTTGACAGCGAACAGTCAACTTACGCGTTATCATGAACACCTGGATGGAGTAGATGACAAGAATATTGTTGATGTGGAAACCAGGATGACCATAGTAGAAGGTCAAGAAACGGTCGATGGGCAATTGCGTGCCAAGGTAATAATACTCCCGACTCAACATCTGCTCCCCCATACCCGTTCCAATCTTCGTCTGGAAATTCAAAATAGTTCCAAAACCCAAATCACGACCTTTACCACACTGATAATACTCCGAGTGCTTGATACGTCCACCACGTCCGAAGGCGTTCATCCCAGCAAAAATATCTTCGTTCAGATGGAGACCCTTCTGAGCTTTCGAAACACCACCGCGAGTAGTCATGAAAGTCGCGTTCAGGAAATCAGGATGTCCGTAATGCAGTTTGCCTCCGATCCAGGCGAGCGCACGAGCCGTCATGGTACCGAACGTCTGTTCCTTGCCAGCAGCGATATCACCCAAGACACCAATGTTCTCCGAGAAAATGTACTCTCTCGTACCAACGATGGCGACCGGAGACTTCGAGAACTCCTTGTGACCCCACTGTGCATATGGACTCTGACCCGACGTCGAATATTCCTCGAACTCTCCAAGAATATTACGGATCTTCAAGCATTCTTCCAAGTAGTTATCTTGATTCGCATCGATGAGCTGGAGATACTCGCCACGATAGAAGACGATAGCGTGGTTCTGGTTGTCCGATTTACCGTCACCGAGGATAGGATTACCAGGAAGCTCAATACGGAACTTGGGCTTTCTCTTCCCAGTCTTCTCGTCAATTTCCGAGTGGCCGTCAATCAGCGTGGAGAAAAGTCGAGCTTCCCCACCCTTGGGTCCAGGTTCTTCGTCAAGATACGCGATTTGCAAGTCAGGGTAGGCACGCAGAAGGAACTCAGCGTTCTCTTGCTCTTCCTTGTTAAACTTGGAGAACCGTTGCATGGAGATAACGAACTTGAACTTGCGACGAGACATACGCTCGAGTTCGCGTTCCAAGCGTTCGGTGTTGCCGCCAAAGGTTTGAACAATGTCAGGGTTCTCGACACGGTAAAGGAGTTTGATGGCCTTGGAGTAGTTCATCATGCCGGAGACCGTTCGGTACAACGTCTGTGCCCGCAAAGATGCCCAAATACGTGTGCGCAGGGTATACTCGGGCGACGATGTCTTGAAACCAATGCAGTAGAACGGCAAGTCGTCGGTCTTCTTCTCCATGCTCGATCCACCATCCATACCCTCACTCTCCTCAGCCAGAATCTTGGTGTCCTTGACAAAGTTGTCCCATTCGACCGGGTGCAGCTGCTTCAAGTACTCGAGAAGGGTGACGCGCGTACTCTGGTCTTCCTCACGGATAATCTCCCGCAGACTCAAAAGGATCTTCTCGGAATAATGGGGAACCAAAACGGTGAATGTGGGCATGGCATCGACGGGGAGGGGTTCCGGCAAGGCAGTGGTGAGGGAGGAAGCAAAGAAGGAGATTCGTCGCTCGGCCTCGCCACCAGTGGGGAAGAAGTTGCCCTTGAACCCGGCACCGTCTTGGTTGGTAAAGAAGGGCGGTGCACGGAGCGTACGGCGTCCATCAGGACTATCAACCTGGTGGTAGAGTAGTCGCTGAACATGCTCAATGGAGAGGAGATGCTCGCGATACATCGAAATAATGACAGCGTTCCAAATTTGCGAAACCAAAACCTTCGGCTTGTACTTGACTTCCATCTCTCCCGTGGCCAAGAGCTTGGCGTAAATCCGCTTGGGCATGCGAGTGTAGATGTCCTTCCAGGGGGTCCAGATTGACAACCCCAGGGCGAAAGAGCGACCGATACTGAACACGACGATCCAGATGATGTACCACAAGTACGTGTCCAAGAAGAACAGGATCAAGTCCATCACGTACATGATGGCAAGCGTGAAGGGGACCTGGTTACTGCACAGCGCGTTTCCAAAGAACCTGTCATTACACCCTTGAACGGTCGTCCTCGCCATGACAGCAATGGGAGTGCTGAAGGATGAGGTGAGGAAGAAGTACGATTCCACAAACTTGCAGGAGAAGATGAGTAGCCACAACAAGATTGACGCACTACGAGCGGCACGGGGGAGAGAGGGGTACGACGCCGTAAAAGTCTGAGAAGCCATAAACTTGCGGCTCTTGCCTCGAACCCGATCGCCGAACATACGTCCTGAAGGGATAATTGCGAAGGCCAGGGTCGCCACTACGGAAACGAAGAACTGCACGATACCGATGATAAGGGGGATGTTGCCTTGTCCTGGGCGACCATCGACCATGGCAATGTAGAATGTGGGGCCCGCGGTCAAAGCAAGGATGACAAGCAGGAAAATGAGACGAGTCGTCAAGTGGGAGGCATTATTCCAAGTCGTCGGGATATAAGAGAACTCGGCAATCGTAGCAAGAACCATGATGCCAGAGGCGACAGCTCCACCGAGAGCAGTGGCGGACCATGACATGGGCGCGGAAGGCTCGGCTTGATTCCTCGGGGCGTAGACCTTGGGAGAGTTGAACGCAGTGAAGAAGAAGAAGACGGCGATGTGGAGAATCCATATCCGGTTGAAGTTGACGAGCAGATGAGCGAGGGAGCGCTTCTCAAAATATGTCTTGAAGAAGACTCGGTTCCAATCAACTTTCATCAGTTTCATGAAGCGCTGAGGAGGGGGCGCATCAACAAGGCGGGTCTAAAGCAGGAGGTAAGTATTGTGAAGGGGCAAGAAAACGCGGTCTTACGTTATCGCTGAGTACGATCCTGGCGATACCTTCAGGGTACCAGAAGAGCTGATTGATGTCATCGTAGCCAATGATTTGAGCATGGTCCTTCTCCCTCCTCACAAACTTGCCATCAACAACTTCGTACCCCTGATCACGCATGAAACGGTAGATGGGCTTGATGATCGTTTCGAGATAGAGACCTTCCCGAACAGGTTCCACCCTGTTTTGGCAGTCGGAGCTACGATAATAATCATCTGCACACTTGAAGATGAAGCACAGACATTCGGGTACGAATCGAACGTTGCCAGCCTCGCCCCAGCAGAGGAGGTAGAGAGCCAACTGTCGGAGGCGGTCGTACTGTGACATGTTATTCATGGCGCTACGCCAACGGTTGAGGGCATTATCAAGAGACTTGGTACCACCGGACTTGGGGCCACCCTTGACACTTTTGAGGCGTTGGAGACCGGGGTTATTGGACTGACCCACGGCGTCGTCGAGGTTGAGCTGAGCGGCAAAGTACCATTTGCGGTAGTTGGCGTGTTGACCGCCAATGTAGTCGGCATGTATCGTCAAGAGAGCTTGGCTAGGCGACATACGCGAAGCGCGTGAATCAAGAAGGTGCATCAGAAAGTCATACTGTGGTTGTGCAAGCGGTAAGCGCCAGCGAGGTATATTGGTGATGATGATGACGGACCTGGTTACGCATTGAATCCCGCTGAAAACCGAACTTCTGGGTGAGGTCTAGGAAGATGTCTTCTATTTCTTCAGCAGACATAGGAATTTGTTTCTCTGCTGTCCATGCTGGATATGGGTCGGAGGAGCCTATGCCTGGGTCGGCAAAGGGAGAAATGCTGGGCAGGCTGCTGTGGGAATCGACTGAGCCAGCGTAACGACGGCCATAGACATCGGATGCGTCTGTCAAGAAAGGTGGTGAGTTGGCGGGCATTAGGGAGGGGGCGGATAGAAATGGGATGGTGGGATAAAAGTAGTTGAAACAAGCGAGTGAAAAATGAGAAGGGCGGTGGAGTAGAATGACGGTTTTACGTGTGAAGAAGACGAGAAGCAGGCAGTACGAAAGAAAAGACTAAACAAGCTTTGGACCTACCCGACTGCTGATCGTAGTAGCCAGGACCACCAGCCAATCTCGTTGTGCTACCGTGCGCACTCTGACTGTAGTGGTCACCTAGATCAGAGTCTGCATCGTAATCTCGTCGCTGTTGGTAGGGTTGTGGGATGGGTTGTTGCTGTTGCTGGTACGGGGGCTGCTGGAAGGGAGCTTGCTGATATGGAGGGCGCTGCTGCTGGTATTGAGGGTGCTGCTGATACGGGGGTTGCTGGGGCTGCTGTGGGTAGTTGTGGAAAGGATTGCGGTTCTGGCCTGGTTGAGCCATTGGCGGTGCGTGCGAGCTACAAAGAAAAGAGCGAAATGACGGATTGGCGGGCCAGCGTTGACGTTGAGGAGAGAAAAAGAAAAAGGAAGGACAAGCGGACGACGACGAGGGAAAGAGACAGAACAGGCGAAACAGGGCACATGTCACAAAACACTTGGGATTCTGCTGTCACTCCAGGTCCACGGACTCGTGCATGGACCACCACAATGGTCATCCAGCTCTACACCGCGTCCAAGACACTCGCCAACGACGACGCAGGCACTCAAATCACAAAGTCCACGCTCGCCCCAGTCCCAGCAAAGTATCCCTACCCAGTCCCAGAAAACAGGCCCTTCAGACACGTCCCTTCCCTCTCCCTTCTTTGCCTGCTCAGTTTCTACGCCGCCTGTCCCGACCAACTCTCTCTGCTCAACGGCCTCCGTCTCAATCTCAGGCAGCAGAATGACCCGTCCGAATTCGACCTCATACAGGCTTTGGTCCCGGACTTTGACCCAGACTCCTTCCAATCCACCCAACTCGACCCGCGTCTCTGGGTGTCCCTAGCTCAGGTGTACGACAATCTTCCCCAAGTTCTGCGAACCTACCACATCCCTCTCTCAGACGAGCATCTCCTCTTGCTACAACGCGTCCAATCTACCCCGACGTTTTCTTTGATAACCATCGTGGATCTGACAGGATGTGTTCGCTTGACGGACGACACCATCATCCAACTGAAACAACTCAAATCCCTGGTCGCTCTTGATGCAACCTCGACATCAGTCACCGACAATGGCATAAAAGCTCTGGCTGGGACAATCTTCTGGTCTGAAGACGACGCGTCCTACCGCGGTCCATCGTCGCTAAGGATACTGAAGCTTCGGTCATGCAAACGCGTCACGGATAATGTACTCCATATCATTCCAAGATTTCCTCTCCTCTGCCTCGTCGGTACGTCTATCTCGTCGATGCCTACCTTGATCTGACTTGACACCTGTGAATAGACTTGCGACAAACCCAATGTAGACTCGTCCACAGTCCTTTTGAGCGCACCACTAATCCTTGCTTCCTCGATGCCACCATGAGCGCTGCAATCGCAGAGCTGACGCTTTCTCAACCGAATCTTTGCTCCTCATCTAATGTCTTCACCCTGTTCATTGACTCCCCTGAACACAAACCCCAGCTCCATAGGCCTCCTCCCTTGTCAAAGCCGGAAACATATACACTCGGTGCTGATCAACGGCCGAAGACAGCCCCCTTGCGAGGTTCTCGTAATTATACCCCTCCAGACGTTAGTGCAGTGCTGCTTGAAGAGGCCCTATTACTAGGTGTGCAGCGCAGGGTACAATCTTTCTATCAGCGACAGGCTACCCAGGTCCTGGAACGCGTCAAAGCAACCAAAACTTCAGCGAGCACTCCCTCTCCACCGGCTCCTGACAATTTCATGCTCTATCGACACCCCCCTCCTTGGGAATCGCTTTTCGAATCATCAACCCGCGCCTCCTTTGCAGAGCCTGGTGGCGCTGCCACTAGCCTCAACACAGAATCCCGACATCGGACTCCACTGAACGCCAAGTCCGCAGTCCAATCAAAGGCAACAGTCAACCCTCGCAAAGCCAACGAAATGAAGGCAGCATTACTAGCAAACTGGGATAGCACAAGCCGTACCATCCTGAATTCGCAGATAGGGAAACAACCTGGTCCGAGCGCGAAACCATTCACACCCACTACTCGAAACCCCTTTGCGAAACAGTTCGATGGCGGTCGGACAGGCACGGATGATGCTCAGCGTCGGCACTCGTTACCCTCCCGTCCTTGTGGGACATCAACGCTACGACCACCCCCGGTACCGCTACGCGACTCTCCCCGGACGTCGGTGACGTTGAGTGCTCCCACACCGCCGAAGCAGCTCAAGCCGGTGTCGACGCTGTCAGTGCCTCTGAGGCCACAGGCGAGCTCCTCGGCACAAAAAGAGACAGTTTCTCGGAAGATCAATAAACCACATCGGTTAATAGCTACTGGTACCGATGGTATTGGTGAGAATGGTGCGAGAAGTAATAATCGCAGGATAAGTCAGGACAAAGATAGTCTGTATGCTCAGATAGATGATACCCTCGTTCGGTACTCTGATCGCAGGGTGGAGGTGGAGAATACAAGCTCAAGCTCGAGCGCGAAGCGACTTCGCTTACGAGCTGATGATCCTCTCCCTCCCAAGTCCACCACCAAGAGCACCAGTACCGTGGCCCCCACGAGCAAAGGTTTCAACTGGAAAGGATGGGGGAATAAAAAGTAATACCTTATCTAGCTCCCTGTACATATTATTCTCGCAGTATTTGACATTCGATACCCGTCGCAGCATTGATGACGATGACGCTGGCCGTCGAAGTAACGTTTGAACCACGTGAACCTTTGTGCGCGTTCTATAATAAGTGCCTCAGATTTATACCTCCGCGTTCCCCACCTATACCCCGTCACTTCCTCTTTCGCCCACTGCTCTCTGCTATCGTCGTCATCGCTGCACATGTCCTCCTCGACACTCTCTACTTCAGCAAGAACAATCTCAAGGTGCATCAAAACCCAAACCCACTCAAAATCGATACACTCCATCCCACCCCAATTCGACACTTCACTCACCCACAAACCTTTATCATGGCCTCTCATACCCCCAGGACAAATTCCAATAGCAGCAGTAGGAACCGGCAGACGCTGCTTCGCTACGTCCTCGAAGCGAACCCAAGCCCGCCATAAACCCAAATTCTCTGCTCGCGTCAGAAACTCAAAGCGAAACATCCCTTATTCCACGCATGCGGACCTCACAGCGACTGAGATCGCCACTTCCTCGGAATCACGACTACCACGACCGTATAAATTCCATATAGGCGCGAGTTGGGCTGGTAAACCGCTGCCAGCAGAGCCCGGCCTGAAGAAGGTGCCATTCCCAGAAAACAGTCTTATTGGGAAATGGAGGGATAAAACCCTCGAATGGCCGAAGTATAGCGGGAATAAAGACCCGGGGGAGGATTTCTTCTTCGTTCAGGAAGTGAGTAACCCAACTCTTGCGTTGTTTTGACTTTTGGGCGCATGTATACTCAACCTTCCATGTTTACCATTTACCCGTTCCGTCCATACCGCCCGTTCCTTCAAAAAGATGCGTAACCACTCGGTAGGTGAGCTTTCCTCGGAATGCACCCCCATGTATTTGATTTCTTAGTCCTCCGAGGGCGTTGCCTTTGGCGTTGCAGATGGGGTTGGGGGATGGGTCGACTCTGGCGTTGACCCTTCACTCTTCTCACAAGCTTTGATGTATCATGCCCACCGTTATGCACGAAATGCATGGGCCGGCGAACCGGAGATTGACCCAACACTTGACTATGAGGAGCGAGAGCAGATTGAAGGTTGGGAGATGACGCCGATGGAGTGTTTGGATTTGGCGTATGGTGGGGTTCTGAGGGAGCGGTTTGTCCAAGCTGGTAAGTTTATATCTGCTCTACACGCACTCATTCATCATGTTTATCCACAACGATGTAGGCTCGAGTACGGCATGTTTGGTGACATTGAATGCATCCTCCGGGCTACTTCGATCTGCCAAGTAAGAACTCTAAATCCTCGCGTATACGAGCTGATATTAATGAACTTGTCATACATTACTAGCCTTGGAGACAGTGGCTTCTCCATCATACGCTCCTCTTCCGTCATATACAAGCAACCTGTCCAGACACATTTCTTCAACTGCCCGAAGTATGTCTAACCAACCTCGCACAAGCAGGCCTCCATTAATGTCACGGACATCATTTCTTACGGACATCATTTCTTACAGACAACTCACGAAAATGCCAACCGGTGCGGGAAGGAAGTTCACGCGAGCCTGCGTCGACTCTCCTCGAGAAGCAGAGACTTTTCAGATTAAACTTCGGGACGGGGACATTGTCATTGCTTATGTCTGTTGACCTCACACTGTATATCCTTTACCTTGGCTGACGTACTTTTCAGACCGATGGCCTGGCAGATAATGTTTTCCCTTCTGAAATGGCCACAATCTGCTCGCTCGTTGCTCGTGCTGGCGGCTCCGAAGATACCTTAGTTCAGGCGATGGCCGATAGAATTGTAGATTACTCTCGACAATGTATGAAGAACAAGACTAGGATCAGCCCCTTCGAGAGTGAGTCGTTCTGGGTTCATTCATCAAGCACTCTAACACCCCAATGTTGCAGAGGAAGCCGCTAGGCAAGGGATGTTCTTCAGAGGCGGAGTAAGTCATTCATGCCCTTGTTCATTCATCACGTTTATTGATTTCGTTCCTTTAGAAACCAGATGAGTAAGTTTCTTGTCCACTTCGCCCGTCACCTCGCTTACCTTACCTTGTCGCAGTGTCACCGTCGTCGTTGCGCTTGTCAAGGAAACACTTTGAACACTATGCTTATCCTTATCATTTGCGCGGTCGGCCTTTAGAGCACTTCGGTCGTACATTGGACCATTGCTATTTACTCGTTAACTACACTAGAACTACCTATTTATTCACTATTGTTACATGTTACATTGCTCCGTTTGTGGAATCGATATCCTGCGATCTCATCTACAACGCACGCTCGATGAAACTTTCGATCACACCTGCTGGTGTGAGTGGGTACTCCTTGAGCTCGACCTCTCCGTCCACAATGAACGTGTTAGGCTGCACGAACAATTTGCGAGGCTTTGGGGTAAAGGTTGAGTTGACAATTACTAGCAATCCTGGCCTTCAACACTTACCAATTTTTTCTTGAGCACGAGATCACGGATTTCGCCATCCCATCCAGGAAGGGGGTTGGTGAGTTCAGTGTAGAATGTCCTGGCACCGGCGCCATCAGCTGTACTCTTGCGAACTTGGAGTTCGACGAGTAGTTTTCCGGCGACTTCGCGTCCTTTGGTAAGAACGGCCTCCCGGTCGACCTGTTGAGAGGAAGAACATCAGGATGGGAGAGAACCTGGTACAGATGGAGAACTCCGTACCCGAACGTAGAGGTTTTCAAGGGTACCACTATCATCCCGTATTTCCTCCAAGCGAGCAATGCCGTGGTTAATAAGGAATTGAGTTATTCCCAACCTACAAGGATTAGACGCTTGATTGCCTTCAGTCACCATGGCACATACCTGGCTTGCATGTGCGCCTGGCCATGCTTCTTCGTAGCGGGGTCGTAGAACTCCAATGCACGAAGACCTGCGCGGGCCATCAACAGGAAGGTGATATACTGGATGTCCTCAGCCTCTTTCGGATCGGTGTACTTTCCAACCAAATATCTTTAAGAATTGTTTGAGGGGAACGATTGCAAACCGCTTACTTTGAATATTTTGAGGATGTCTTGATTGCTGACAACTTTGCTGAACGGTTAAACTGGTGTTACATGTGTCACGAGAAGTAAGTGGCTCACGATAGAGGGCAACGGTTTCTGCACGACACTCTTCCATGGATGAAGATACTTCCCCTAGAACCGAATCAGGGGTCTGTCCTGGCTTGTACCAAGATGTTCTGTAGTGAAGAACTCGGTCGGCATGTTATCTTTTCCGTTAACTTCTGTTTGGCTTACATGGGTTTTCCAGTCAACGGATTGATGACCTGCATGTGTCGGGATGAGAAGGCTGCATGGTGACAAGGGGGGCTATACTTACGGCTTCGGGATCGAAGTTCTTCTTCCCATCGGCGTCCTCTTGGAAGAGTTTGCCGGAACCATGCCCAAGGAGTTCGTGGTTAGCGACTTGTAGCTCAAACGCTCTGGAGTCCCAGGTATTGTACAAAGCCACATCATCCGGGTGGATGAACGTCAATTCCTCGTCTAATCGCATGATCGGTCAGTGCCGTGATGAACGCCCGACTACGCATCACGTACTTGGTGCTTTGGCAGCGAGGATGTTCTGTTTAACCAAATTGGGCGGTGATCAAACACAAGAACAAGGACAAAACAGGGAAAAACGCACTGCCAGTGATACGTTCTTGAACCCTACCGCGTCACGAACGCTGAAATAATTCTGCGGCCCACTTCATTGGAGGACCGACGAGGATGCTTTCCAAGTACTTACCGGAATCTAGATGCCCCTGTCAGCGATCAGCTTGTTTATAGCGAAGGAACGGCATACATTGATTCCTGCGGGGATACCTGATGAAGGATGTAAATTCGGCGTCCGGCAACATTTGTAAAGACCCTTTACCTCCAGTCGCAAATGACACAACTTCCAATGCGGTAAAATCAGGCTTGCGGAAGACATCGACCTCGAATTGCGTTCCCCATGGCAAAACTTTGATGAGTTCTGGCGCGTTGTTGACCAAGCTCTCGTACTTGGCACTAAGCTGCTTGTCAACAATGGCGGTAAAACCTTTACAATGCGATCAGGGACTGAATTCTTCGGATGAGGAAAACAAGGTACCTTCCCATTCAGCTCGACCTCCGTAAGGATCAACATACGTCTCGACAAAACCGATGTAGCTCTCAACGGTAGGGCCAATGTCTTTGACCCAAGATGTCGATGCATCAACATGGGCTGGTATCGAGCCAGTTTCAAATCTGGCGATCGCTAGATAAGCATGATATCAATGCATTTTCGTAAAGGCTCCACTCACGATTTGATGTAGCCGTCGATCATCGCTGTCTGGTGCTCGTTCGCAGCATATTCCTTTGCCTAGACAGGGTTTATTATATTTAGATGATAGGAATGGGACAGCGAGGTATGAGTACCGATGCTCCTTACCTGAGAGAGCGCCTTGACGGCCTTGTACAGCGCACCTGCGAAGTCTCCGTACTCAACTGTCAATGTCCCGGCATCACCATCAAGGTCTGATGAAATGGACGCTTTCTTTTCCGCCGAAGCCACAAGGAGGGTAAATTTGTTGGGACCGTCCTTGCGGACTCTTGATAGGTATTTTGATGAGTTCCCTGTTAAAACATGCTGTAGTAGAGGAAATCATACCGGGTGTTCAACACATCGATTTTGAGTTTCTCGGCAGCAGCTTGGACGGCAGCAACTTCTTCATCGGTGATGGGCTCGCCGAGGTAATAATTCGAGATGTGGCCGAGGCTGCGCTTGCCTATGAATAGACTTGACTCGGGACTGAGAGAGTATATATGGTCTTTCAACTAAAGCGGCATATGAGATCAACGCAAGGCGACATCATTAGATCGCTTGGCTTACTTTTTCCCATAGTGCAGTCGCTTTCTCCGACTTCGCAGACGCTTTTACCACAGCAGCGAACTTTTCCTCGGATACACGGGGAATGATTTTGGTGAAACCGAAAGACTTGTAGTTGACCAAGTTACTGAGAACCTGTAAAAGCGCATATCAGGGTCGAAGGCAAGATCTTGGATGCCATGCTGATAACACGCACCTGGATGACATATTGCAACAATGCATCCCACTCTTCCGTAGACAACTCGGAACTGGATTGAAGCTGTGATAGATCTGCGAGCTTCGATTCCGCATTACTGAATGTGAGGATCAACAGGTCGTAGAGATCCTGTGCTTGTGGCGTCCATTGTCCTTGGATGATCCTAGCACCAGCCCAAGCAGCTTTCCCGACGAAGTGGGTGTACTTCTTCTCTTTCGAGCTGCGATCAGTGATGAGAATATCTTCATACTACAATTGGCTAGGATGGAATGGTACCTGAGTTGTGCGAAGGACTTCGCGACTTCGAGGCCACATATAGGAGCAGCGAGATCAGCAAGGAATCGCTCTGCTTGGACGGAAGTGGTAGACATTGTTCAGAGCCGTAGATGACCACACAAGCTACTCAAACGTATGCTTTATGAAGAGAATCGTATTCCCCCTGATTGATCGCGAGATAATGGAAGGCGGTGGCATCACATGCTCGTGTGTGCGGTAGTACCACGCTACACCCAGTTGTGGCAGCACGACTTATAAGGCGGAAATCAAGAGTCTGGCTTCGTCAACACGGATTGTTCACTGGCAGTACCACACACAGAACAAGGTCTATGTTGTGAACTACATTGATTTCTTGGGCTACTTGCGTAGATGTTATATAAATGACGGCGTCTACTGACTGGTTGTTCAGTCCAACCATGGGTAGAGTGTCGCTGTTCCACATGGCGACCGTCGGTCAATCGTTATATCACCAAGGACTACGAGGTTACATGCGGGAATCGACCTTTTGCATACGTTCCTGGAGCCGCACGTAATTTCCATGAAGTGTTTTCCATTCCGGTTCAATCGTTTCTTCAAGCACTTTGGCTGGGCTTAGGCCGGCACATAATAGACCACGTTCATAGTAAGATAAAGCCACACGAGGGTCTGAAGACTCGCTTAGGACACCCATGAGATTCCACGCTTCAGCAGCAGTCTGCCGAGTATCGCGGAAAAGACTCGCAGCCGGTCTTCGGAGGGCTTTGGTATCGTCATACAGTTTTGATATCCCTACATCAGACGGAACGAGATGCGGTACCGTTACGTCTTGTGAAAGGGATGTGAGTGAATGCAATATCTGTTCAGAAGATTCGGCTGCAATTTTCAACCTCTGTAGAGATGCCGTCAAAGGTTGTTTCTGAGCGTAAAGCACTTCTGCGAGATGGATAGAGAGCATGGATAAGCGATGAAGTAGATAGAGGCGATGAAGTGCCTGCGAGGGGGTTGTCGGTGGAGTGGGATTATAGATGCTCTGTAAAAATCGTATTGATTCTTCTTCGTGAGATTGGGCTTCCTTCAGACGTCCCGAAGTGGCATAGAACGCTGATAGGGACACCAAGACGGAAGACAGCACACGTTGTTGCACGGGGGATGAAGGGGCGGCGGCGGGGATTGCGGGTTCTTCGGGAGATTGCCCGTCGCTTTTTGAGTTCTGCATGAGGGAGATGGCTCGTGCCCACCAAGCCAAAGCATCGGACGCTTGACCTAGACGATTCGTAACGTCACCCAGACGGGCTGCGACATAAGTCGCGAAGGGTCCGCTGGCTGAGTTGGTCGCCCAGGCGCGAGTGTATTGTTGCGATGCATGCAAAGGGTCGTTCATCCGCTCCAAGACAGAAGCATGCAAAGCATAGAGCGCTGAGAGGGTCTGTGGCTTCAATTTCCCGTCAATGGCCCTTTGTTCGGCTATGGAAATGGCGGTATTAAGAAACTGATGCGCGCTGGTGAGATTTGAGTTCACCACATTAAGGCCGCCATGCTGGGACGTCGAGTTGGATATGACGGAGACGGGATGTCCATTACCCCAGTGCAGAGCCATCCACGCTGCACGCAATGAGTGCCTTGCTCTGTATCCCAAAGCCGGATCTGTTGGGAGCCAATTGCTGGAATCTACATTCCATTCCCAGCGTACGGTGTCTTGATCATGCTGGGGCGGGAGTTCGACGTACTCGACCCACATGTGCGTTCCTTCGAAGAGAGCATATCCCGTAGCAAGCAGTGCGCCTGCGCCGAAGGCAGAGAGCTTAAGAGCGCGTTTGACCAGGTCCGAGAAGAATGAAGTCTGCTGCTCAAACGCAGCCTGCGGGAATATGGGTTCATGTGGGGGAGGTGGTGGCCTGCTCGTTGATGCATGCCTCCTTACGCCATGGCGGAGGATGAAGGGGGTCCTCGTGGTGGATCGTCTGAGGGCATTGAGGGCAGACATGCAAGGCGTTGGCCGCGTTTGTGGTTGCGGAATGGGCGCGCCAAGCCAAGAAAGCGCCCGCCTGTTACCAAATGGAGGTATCAGGGCAATTTAGACAAATCGCCTGTAAGTTTCTCTCATGTTCTGATTTCTTGCATTCTTTTGGGCCTAGAAGCCGATTGACACATCTCCAATTGCACATTGCCCACAGCTTGGACACGCCTTGCTTCCCAACTGAATGGCCTGTGCGGGCGCCCAAGCCTTGAAACAGTCCGTTTCACGTGGCCCGAACCTGAGACGCAGGTAATGCTGCCGAAAACTTATAGTGCAGGTCCAAAGGGCATCATTGCCCTTTGTCGTTTACCTTCTTTCCCCCACGAAGACCGCGCCGACCTCTGTACTGGCCATGAAGCTCCCCCAGTACTTAGTGCAACTTCTAATGGCCTCTGCGGCCATGGCTGCAGCGGCGACGACGCGTGCTAATGTCGGGAAACGGGCAACTGGCAGTCCTTTCGTCTCTACCGAGAACGGCCGCTTCGTAGTCAATGGATCGTGAGTCCCCCGTTCCTTGGATCCCCCGATGACCTTTGACGCTTGTATACCTTACCCCAGTGATTTCCCCTTCATTGGCACGACCGCTTACTGGCTCCCAACTCTCAACTCCGAACAAGATATCATTGACACCATTTCCAACATCTCCGCACGGGGGATCAAAGTTATCAGAACTTGGGCCTTCAATGGTACGTGCGGTGACCATTCGGGATTCAGGACATGGCCCTCACCCTCGTATCAGACGTTGAAACGATTCCCGAGAATGGCACATGGTTCCAGTTGATACAGAATGGTACCACCACCATCAATGACGGCCCAAACGGCCTGCAAAAACTGGACAAAGTGATCGATATCGCCGAACAACATGGTGTTTACATTCTTCTGTCCCTGACGAACAACTGGAATCCTCGTCCTCTATTGGACAATCTCACGGCCTTGGGGAATATCACCCTCGACCGACGAGACGTCACCCCGGGTACCAACAATTCATTACCAAGGAACTTCCTATCTAACGATTATGGTGTGTGCTTCCCTTCCATCCCCACGATGTTCCATCTGATCAGTTTTCAGGCGGCATGGATGTTTATGTACGACAATTTGGCCTCACCGGCAGCCATGACGAATTTTTCACCGGAAAGATCTTGGACATCTTCAAGAACTATACCACACAGATTGTGTCCCGCTACGCCAACCGAACGAACGTATTCGCATGGTCGGTCTTGCTCGTATCATCTTGTTCCCATCTCTTCATTGACTCTTAAACAGGGAACTTGGCAATGATCCTAGGTTAGTCCACTCCACGCCCGATCTTTTTCGGTGATTGATTCCCTTCGTGTAGATGTCACTCCTCCCTAGCTGCTTCCCCTAGTTGCACTGCACAGACAATCACAAGGTGGCATTCTGATGTTGGTCAACACGTTGCATCAGTAGACCCCAACCATCTAGTCTCCGCTGGGTAGGTTTAGTTTTCTAGCGCCGAACACTGTCTCAATAGCTTGTGAACAGAACTCAAGGTTTCTTCTGCGTTGGTTGCCCCAAACTATTCCCCCGAACTACCCCACCTCCACCTCAAACCTCTCCAGCTCCCGGTCAACGTCGTCGCAGTATTCCACCCCCTCTCACGAAAGCATCAATCTTGAAGAAGCGTAGGATAGCCAGGAAACGCAGCAGACAGGCTAAACGCGAAGCTGGACCATCTGCAAGTTCTGTGCGTATCCGAGGGAACTGGGTTGCTACTCGTAAGTCCCCTCCATTGAGCGGCAGATGTTCCATTCGCTGAACATGTTTCCCACAGCCACCCGCCGTCAAGATGACAGTCTAGGAACGGCTTTCGATGGTTCCCAGGGCGTGGACAGCGAGGACATCATCAACATTCCCCAGATCGGGTTTGGTTCCTTCCAGCTGTTCCCAGACCAGAATGCCTATGGCGAGGATGACCCGAATCTCACGCCTTTCGAAAATACCGTACAACAAGGTTTGGACTGGATTCAGCAACATGCTGACACGGCCGCGCGGTACAGCAACTTCCATCAATGATGTTTGATAATTCTAATCGTTTTCTTAGCTTCAACAAACCCACCGCTCTCACCGGGTTTGGTCTAGTGACCCAGGAGAACTCACCTTTCTTCACGCCTTTCAATACATCTGTTGCACCATTCGGTCCCGATTCTGGTATGGCCGGCCAAGTCTTGCATAATCTCGTAACTCACCTTATCTCTAGGAACCGAACAAACAGCGAACCAACAGCCATTTGGCGTCACCAACGAGCAGCGCGATGACGCTTACACGCGATGGATCAATGGTAGGCCGTAGTCTTCCTGGTGCCTTATTGCTTCCTGCTAAAGGCACAATTTCGCACAGCTGGTGTCGCCGGTGGACTGCAGGGTATCATCCAGTACCAGTGGGGTCAAGGCAACTTCTCTGCGCAAACAGGAACAACCATTTCCCCTGCCAATACTGAGACGGGGCAATCGGCCAATCCGGATGAGACTGGCCAGTCGCCAAACGATGGTTATGCTGTTCAAGGGTTAGTCTTGTTCCTTCTCTCTCCGACTCGATAAATCCCTGACCTTGATGGTTTAGTGTCGGCGATACGAGTGCTCTTGACATCCTCGGCCAAGCCGCACAAAGCTTCGGTGGTTAGATGATGCTCTGGACGACAGGGACATTTTATTTATGATTTGACGATCTTACACGGACTTCGCTTTAATTGTGTCTTGGTTAACCCTCTTCGTACCACGGACCCTAGTTGAAGATGTCGATTTTGTTGTGTTAATACTTGCTTTGTTACTTCGAATGTGCAAGGAACGTAGAGGGAGAGATACAGCCCAGTTCGCTGAGTCAGTTGTGAGACTTTACGGAGTTAAAAATGCGTCACGCGGGTTCTATTTACATACGCGTTGACGCGCACTGGCAGAGCGCGTCATTCTTTGCCTCCGTCCGCCATCATGAAATTCCACATCGACGACCTACCAGTACGTGAAAACTTTCGTGAAGCAACCACCATGTTCTTGATGAAACCTTGCTCTGAAGATTGTTTTCCCCTATGACCGAATATATCCTGGTAAGTATGATTGGCATTGACTCCATGCTGTCCTTGTCTCAGTCTCCCCGTCTAGAACAGTACATGTACATGTGCGACTTGAAACGTACATTGGATGCTACGGTATACAGGACCTCTGCTGCGTCCCCCGTATCTAGACTCAGTGCTCGCGACAGGGACACTGTGTACTTGAAATGCCTTCGGGTACAGGCAAGACAGTATCCTTGCTGTCCTTGATTGTCTCTTACCAACAGGTAGTCCTTTGATCCTCTCCCACTACGCAGTCTTCTGATGGTCCCCTCCAGTTCTATCCCACCAAGCGAAAACTCATATATTGTTCGCGTACTGTACCCGAAATCGAAAAGGCTTTGGCGGAACTCAAGCGACTGATTGAATACCGCGTCAACTGTGCCGAGGACGAAGAAAGCAAAGCGAAGGAACGTGACTTCCTGGGGCTAGGCTTGACCAGTCGTAAAAATCTATGCATTCATCCCGATGTACGTTCAAATCCGGGAGTTGTGCCACAGCTAGGCTAACAAGTCCTAGGTCTCGAAAGAGAAAAAGGGGAACATCGTTGATGCTCGCTGTAGGGATCTCACGAACTCGGCGACATGTGAGAAAGGTCGCGCCAATCCCGGTTCCGTTGAATTATGTGATTGGCATGAAGTATGTAGACACGTTCGCCACCCACCAAGGTTTCTGGCTAATCACTTCCCCCAGAATCTCGGACAACTGGATCCAGGTAATCTGATCCCTCGGGGAATATGGACTTTGGCAGATATTCTTGAGTACGGTAAAGATCATGGCATTTGCCCCTACTTCACTGTTCGCCGGATGGTAATTCAAGCTTCTCGCCTCGGCGAAGTTTTTTCTAAGTCCTTTTCTAGATGCCCTTTGCCGATGTCATTATCTACTCTTTTCATTACCTTCTTGATCCCAAGGTGGCCGAGCAAGTCTCCAAGGAGTTGTCCAAAGATGCCATTGTCGTCTTTGACGAAGCCCATAATATCGGTAAATTGGATGAACCGCATTCGCCACGGACCGCGCGCTGACTACTCCGTTACGAAGATAACGTTTGCATTGAGAGTCTTAGCATCGATATCACCCGGCCTATGCTCGACTCTGCGGGACGTAGTGTCGTAAAGCTCGGAGAGAAAATTGAGGAGTGGGTCACGCGGGCTTCTTTAATCTCTCCTTTTTCTTACCCTTATCAAGGTTTAAAACTACAGACGCAGCAAAACTTCAGGACGAATATGCTCGATTGGTTGAAGGCTTACAGGAAGGGGAGACTGATGTCGACGCAGATCAGTCCGTCCCCAACCCAGGTAAGTCTACACACCTTTATGGTCAAGACCTGAACGCCATGTGCGGTATCAGTACTCCCAGATGACCTCCTCAAAGAGGCGATACCTGGCAACATCCGAAAAGCCGAGCATTTTGTGGCGTTTTTAAAGCGGTTTGTCGAATATTTAAAAGTGAGTGGTGTTTTGGTCCTGAAGTCAATTACGTCCTCTAACAGGAACCATGGTGTGATCCAACTAGACTCGAATGCGTGTCTTACACGTTGTCGCTGAGACGCCCTTGTCGTTCCTCCAGCACCTCAAGGATATCACCTATATAGAGCGGCGCCCTTTGCGGTATGTTTCTTGTTCATCCATCCTTCCTTCTCGTCTAGATTTACCAAAGTTTCTGCGCCGAACGACTACAGTCCCTTGTCCGCACTCTCGAGCTCAGCCGTGTCGATGAGTATTCGGCCCTTCAGAAAGTCGCCAGTTTCGCCACACTAGTATCGACATATGAGAAAGGTACCGTCTACTTCTTTTGTTGGCCTACTGCTTCTATACATCTTCCCCAGGCTTCTTGCTCATTCTAGAGCCCTTTGAGACCGATAATGCGACAGTCCCCAATCCTGTCTTCCATTTTACGTGGGTTCGATGCTACAGTGTGGGAGGCCGTTCGGCTTATGTCCTTGCCTAGATGCCTCGACCCCTCATTGGCTATCAAACCAGTCTTTGAACGGTTCAGCAGCGTTGTAATCACTTCTGGAACAATATCCCCGTTGGATATGTACCCCAAGATGTTGCAATTTACGCCTGTTGTGCAAGAAACATATCCTATGACCCTGACGCGTAATGCTTTCTTGCCTCTGGTGAGTCACCGATCGCTCTTACGGTGCCGCCATTAAATAATGGTTTGTAGGTCATCACACGGGGGAGTGACCAGGTCGCCATAAGCTCACGTTTCGAAGTCAGGAACGATCCAGCGGTGGTTCGTAATTTCGGGAGCATCCTTGTCGAATACAGTAAAATCGTCCCGGACGGCATTGTGGCCTTCTTTCCAAGCTACTTGTATATGGAGTCAATTGTGGCCGCGTGGAACGACATGGTACGCAATAAGTTTCTTGCCTCCTATCGCTGGGTCACACTGTCAACTTTAACAAGGGGATCCTGAACGAAGTGTGGAAGAATAAACTCATATTCGTCGAAACACCTGACGCGAATGAAACGAGCATAGCTCTAGAAAATTATCGCCGTGTGCGTCACCCTTACGGCTTCGTAATACTCACTGTATGAAAATGACGATCCTATAGGCCTGTGACAATGGCCGTGGGGCTGTCCTTCTGTCAGTCGCACGAGGAAAGGTCTCAGAAGGTATCGATTTTGACCACAACTATGGGCGTGCTGTTATCATGTTTGGGTAAGGCGTTCTCAATCCCCATGTATCCAATTAACACTGGAATAGTGTCCCATATCAATATACCGAAAGTCGGATTCTGAAAGCCCGCTTGGAGTATTTACGAGATGCCTATCGCATCCGCGAATCAGAATTTCTAGGTTTCGATGCCATGCGTAACGCAGCTCAGTGTGTGGGGCGTGTCCTGCGTGGTAAGACAGATTGGGGGCTAATGGTGTTTGCCGATAAGGTGCGCCGCTAGATTTTCTAGATTTTTTTTTACTATTTGGTCTCTTCTGACAACATACCACAGCGCTTCGCTAGATCGGACAAACGGGCTAAGTTACCCCGTTGGATCAATCAGTATATCACGGAGGCCGCATCCAATCTCTCAACGGACATGGCAATCACCCTTTCAAAGCTCTTCATGCGTACCATCTCTCAAAATCCCAATGAAAATCAAACTGGTATATCATTGTGGACGATCGAAGACATTCGGAAGGCCCAAGACAAACAGAAAGCCCAAGATTTGCAGCAGGCACAACGCAATGCAGAAATCATGGGCAATGATGACGACGGATATGGCGACGGGGGTATTGACGATAACATGCTGGTTGACTTTGATCTATGATTTTCTGTGCAGTGTTAGCATACATTATAGACGTGCGGACTACTAATGGGACGACTCACTGCAAACATTGAGGGCACTTGTTATCCTGCATTAGACGGCGCTAGGTAAGCAAGCAACTCGAAGATACATCGTACCTACCTCATGTGAAAGCAAACGCTCCGGTTGTCTACATCAATGAACCCCTCGTCAGAAGACACCAGGGCGTTAAAGGCCCGATGCTTACGCAAACCAACGTTGACATTGGCAAGTCCCAGCCACTCTGTGCTCTGGTGAATGTGCCTGGCTATTGTAGCAGACGGAGCTCTGGCAATCCACGTCGGTGTTTTGAGTGAGTACGCGGTGTCCGCAACGGGTATACAAAGTGAATGCAAGTTGTCTGTGACACATCTAAACCAAGTGGCATCTTTATTTGAAAGGGGCCTCGCGGACTTGGTAGCAGAGATCTCACCACTGTGGTCGGCGGAGGTAGGAGAAGATGGATTTTGATCGCGAATCGAGGCTTTGGCTTCGATCTGGATGTCGACACCGTGTCCTATATCGTAGATTCAGTGTCGGTGACGAGGATGTAACTTGCTGAGTCGACTATCCTACCTTGTGAGCACGACAATGGAGGGGGGAGCAGAGAAACGTGTAACACAGGAGGCAGGTCTAAGAACGGCCAGTAAATGTAGGAAATGGGCAAGGTTCACGGTCCGACTGGAAGTCCGTTGCTTCGTCTGGTTGTAGCTGACTTTGTATGTATATCGAGTATTAAATGGATGTTCAATGCCTCAAGACACAAATGCGACGATTATGGCATGGTCAGAGTGTGATAGTGGGAAGGTCCGTGTTGATGCACCAGGGAACTGGATAATCGAGATGCACTCGTGCCAGAGCGCCGCTGGAAGTGGTGTGTACTTCAGATGGAAAAATCAGATAGGAAATGGACTCGAACGAAAGCATCCCACTTTATACGTACGTAAATAAACCCCGCCAAGGTCCCCCATATGCTACCCAACGTAGTGAACTTTGCCACATCGGTTCACCTAGGAAAACGACTCACAATGCGGTCAGAAAAGGAAAGGGAGAGAAGTGTGGGCTTGAGCATCGTCCCCTTGAGCCGAGCTCGGTAGACGTGGTTCAGTGTGCTGGGTCCTTTGCTAAGAGGGGCGAGAACGGGCCATAGATAAATGGGGCCGATGAGCACTAACGGAATCGGCCATGTTGGTGGTAACAATCCCGTTACATTCCAAGCCTATGACAGGTCTACCTTGCCAACGCGAATTTTTTTAAGTTGGATACCTCTGCAATGTCCCTGCAGGCAAGACTTATTTTTAAATTGGTCGCTTGAGACGCTACGTCTGCGGTAGGCACCCTGTCTGAGTCATGAAACAATGCCGTCCGATAGAGGGGGGCTGCGAGGATTGGGTGTTTAATCAAAGAAGATAAAGACCCACCTTGAGGCGGGGTATTGTTGGTGCATCGAGCAGGCTGGGATAATAGCGTACGCGGAGCGGCATAGGCATAAAGTGAATGGAGCGTTGTTTCGCTGAACGTGTTAGTAAACAAACTGGCTCGCGTCCGGAATAATTACCATATATGGCAGGTGCTTCTTTAGAGAGCTTCTTCGACATCATCATCATGGAAGTCCAAGGGGCCAGCGATCTGAGCTTGCATCGACTGCGCCCATTCCCTCGTGGCATCGTCCCTGTTGGGCTCAAAGCACCACCTCGCTTCATGGTTGAACCTTGCTTTCACTGGCACCTATACGCTGAAATGTGGGTTCGCCAGTGTCCCAGGACTCTCCCACACATCCAGGTCGGTCAAGAAGGGTTCATCATTTCAAACCCCTCATTCTGGACCCTTTCTATCAAGATGAAGGTTCCTCAGAGCCGGAAGATCAGATTGCTCGCAAACCAATCCAAGATACTGCTTCCTGGATAAGAAAGGGTGCAACTCACAGCGCGGAACCAATCCGATCGAGGATTCCTCTCGTTTATATACACAAAGCCCTGAGTAGGGACGCAGGATAAAACCCATTGGGGATTATTTATATATTATAAGCCATAACCTTCCAGTGGAAGCCGAAGAACACAATCGCAATCTTTACCATTAATTTCTATGAGGGCTGGGATAATTCCTCCTGAAGGATTTCTGTTATGTTGCGGATCGGTTCTCCTTGGATTACTTTCCGAACTTCTTCAGCGTCTAATGTTTCGTGCTCAACGAGCGCATGCGCAAGCTAGACAGACCACATTCAGCAAAGAGTTGTCACGAATAAAAGGAAGCATTCTTACAAGATGTAATTCTTGTTCCTTCTCTGTCAGCAACTTTATGACGCGCTGCTCACCCTGCTGGATGAGACTGGACGGGTATGTCAATAAGGGCTCACACAAATCCGAACATCACTTACTTCCTGACTTCGTCTTCTATTTCGACTCTCCGTTGCGGACTAATATTGTCCCTATCACCATAGTACACACGCCCGATTTTGTCTGAGAATCCCCAGTACTAGCGAGAAAAATAGGTCAAAGGGGTATTCGCGTCAACAATCCGATGGAAACATTCTCACCTTGACCATGGCTGTTGCGGTATTCGTGGCAGCTTTTATGTCGGAACTAGCACCGCTTGACACATTTTCAGTTCCATAGACTAGAATACCATCAGGTGGGTCATGTGGAGCGTTGACGCGAAAAATAACATACTGATTTCCTCGGCCACACGACCACCCATACAGACATCAATGGTAGCCTTGTACTCTTTGAGTGAAATCGAGAAACGGTCGTCTTCGGGTAATTGCGATGTCTGGATGACAGGTCTTTCGTGACACAGTGTAGAGATAGGGTGCGAAGAGCAGCTTACCACTCCGAGTGCGTGACCTCTTGGTACGCACGTTACTTTGTGCAGAGGCATGGCACCATCAGTGTATAAAGCTACCAGAGCATGACCACCCTGTCGGCAAAAGTAAGGGATAGAGAACGCCTGAGAAATACTTCCACTGACCTCATGGTAGGCAGTGGCCAGCTTTGCCTTCGGGTCGATGTAAGCACTTTTTCTCTCGGCACCCATAACGATACGATCCTACAGGGAAGTAGGCGACTTAGTCTCTAACGGAAAGATATTGTCATACCTTTGCCCATTCAAAGTGTTTGAGCGAGACATCGGTGGCACGTTCTTTTGATGCTTGAATGGCCGCTTGGCTAGAAAATCGGCCGATCAGAAAACGGAAGAGAGACACCACGCGACGTAGACGTACTTAACCATGTTCTGCAGATCAGCGCCGGAAAATCCTGGGGTACCGCGAGCGAGAATCATCGGATCAACATCTGGGACCAAGGTAAGCTACACGAAGACAGAAACTATAATATCAGAATTTGGGCATACCGGGACTTGTCGTCACTCCCTTCATGTGGTGCTTGAGAATTTGGACTCTACCCCGTACATCTGGCAACGGAACCGCTACGATTCGATCGAATCTACCCGGGCGAACCAGGGCACTAAGCGAGCCTCTCCAGTAAGTCGGGTACTGTGGGGCATGCAACAATGTTACTCACGAATCAAGACTCTCGGGAAAATTCGTAGCGGCTATGACGATAATACCCTCACTTTGCATGAACCCATCCATCTCAACAAGAAGCTGGTTAAGGGTCTGCTTCATGTATTGTTGATCCCGACTGCTTCGTTTTCCGCCTACGGCATCTAGTTCATCGATAAAAATAATGGCAGGTTGCTTCTTGCGAGCCGCGGCGAAGAGGTCCCGCACGCGCTTCGCTCCTACTCCAACGAACATTTCTTCGAAGTCTGAGCTGATTGCGGAATAGACAGCCGTCATTGATGGGCTATGTGGGAGAGAAAGGAACCAGAAGCAAGCTCACCCAGAAGCGAAAAAGAACGGAACTCCAGCTTCCCCAGCCACTGCCCGAGCGAGTAACGTTTTTCCAGTACCGGGAGATCTTAGTGACGCAACACATCAGCGTTCGTATTCCAAGTTCCATTGGAAGGGAAACCCACCCAGTTAACAAGACACCCTTGGGAAGCTTTCCGCCAAGCGAAGCGAATGCTGTAGGATCCTTAAGGAAAGCTACCACATCTTTCAATTCCTTGGGAATGTTCAGATAGAACCGGAGAAGGCCAAAACAGGGTTATTACCTCCTTGACCTCATCCACGCCATGAACATCACTGAATTTGACTGTCTTTCCCTCAGATGGTACGAACTCGGCTTGACGCGGACCTGCCTTGAGGAGCCCAGAATTCTCTAAGAGAACGGCGAATATAATGAGGATGACTGAAGGAGGTTCATGTCAATGAGGGCGACATGTGTGAATTCGAAAGACGCACAGAAACTTCCTAGAGCGGTGAGTATAATAAACCTGGTCAATCGGGGTGCCCATGCTCCCTTCCCTAATGACGTATTGGTTAATAAAAGTCTGAGGATAAAAAAGAATGTGAGTGATGACTAACTTTCGACGATGGAAACCTGGACTGGGGCGGTCATATTGCCACCACCCGCTTGAATTGCAGCAGCCAATTTTGCCATATCAGAGCCTGGAGGAACACCAGTACCCGATGCCAGTGGCTTTTCAGACAAGACCGCATCTGCTATAGCTTGGCTTTGCGTCGGTGTTTTGGACAGCGAAGGTTGCGCTTCGAGGGTGGAGGGGTTCGTGCTCGATGAGGTAGAAGGCTGCTCAGTGAGGGATTCGGGGGTCTCGGCCGAGGGAGGAACAGTGGCAGCTAATAGAGAATCCCTTCTACGAACGGCGGCAGGGATTGACGCCTGGCTACCCATTTTGAGCAGTGCCGAAAGGTAGAGTTGGAATGCCTCATCTGATTTGAGCAAAGGGGAAGAAGAATCCTACTCAAGGTCAACAGAAATACTTGCAGTAATCACAAACGAACGTCCGACTCACGAATTCACACATCCTTTCCCAGCGCGTCGCGACCAATTCGTACCCCGGTTTTAGCTCTGCTTGCATAAGGGCTTGAAGCAAAGCGAGCTGCTTGGAGACATCGTGAGTATCCGCGTTGGCTTCAGATTCGAGACGGGTGATGTGGGCAACGGTTAACGGAGAGGGTGACGGAGAAGGTTTTGATTTCGAAAATATTGAGCCGAGAGAGAGAAACCGGGAATGTGGGTGGGCATTAGTTAGAGCGTAGCTTGGGCGTATTCTATGATTGTGACTGGAAAGTGAGAAGATAGATGGGCGCGGAGGTGGTGGAGGCGTAAAGAGAGTACGGTGGGGGAAGGGCTTGAAAGTTGGTGCGACCACCCGAGCAAAAATGGAGCTCGGAGTGAGGCGCAGTGCGCTAAACGGCTAAATAACAGGAGAAAACGTTGAGTCAGACGTGGTAGACGATGAGGAGGACGCTGTACTCACCGCACAAGACGACGGTGGCATGCAAGAAGGAAGAGGGAATTGCCGAGAAAGAGTGGGTCGGGCCTGGGGTTAGGGTTTATTGATTCATGATGGCGTCGGACAAGCAGACAGGCGAGTCTCTTCGATTTGTGTTACGCTACCCCAACTGACTGCTATCTAGTCCTAGAATCCCTTGCTGCTCTAAAGTCTAACTGCTCCTTTCTCTCATCAAACTTGGCTTCAACCCCAACCACTACGACCACTGTAATTGCAGACGCCCACCAACCACCTCTCCCCGTCATCCTCAATGACCTCAGATCCTTGCTCTCGCTCATCTACTCGTCTGTCACAAAGCTTGCCGTTGCCTTGAAACCGTCTTCTCCAACTTGGACCGCAGCTTCAACTCCCGTAAAAGAAATATCAGACCGCGTCGCTGCTCTATCGCATTGCGTCCTCTTGATCGATCCACTTGTCCATGGTTCCCTGATCCGTCGTGAAGCGCAAGGAAACATTGCCGATGTTTTCGAAGCCATCTCGACTCTGGCGCAAACTTTTTTGACCGTTGATTCTACTTCAAACGCAAGTGAAGTTTACTTGCGGAAGACTGGGACTGTTCATGATCTTATCGACAAGGCAAAGACGACCTCTCCGGACAATGTCGCCGCTGCCAGAAATAAGTGGGCACAAGATAGGGATACCTTTGCAGATGGTGTCACGGAGCTGCATGAGATGATCATGGACGCCGAGGGTGACTCGGACGACATCATCGATGATGGTTGGGATGAGCTCGGTCTTGGGTCATCAAGAAAAATGGACGCGGCTGAATTGAACCGGTCTCGAAAGGTAAGCTCTCCCAGTCCTTTCCAAAGTCTCAGAACTCTTATTGTCATGCCCCACAGGCGTACACTGTACTCCGCATGGCGTCGCTCCTCCACAAACGCGTTCTCCAAGATCTTTTGACGCCTCAACTATCAACTAATCGTCCCCCTGCAATATACGACAGACTCTGCACGACATCGACAACTCTGCAGTCCGCTGCAGACGACTTCGTTGCTTCCCTTTATGTCCCCCAAAATATTTTGAAAGTACAAGAAGCCCATCTAGCTTTCCAAGAAGCCACGACTTCCCTTTGTAACCAGATAACCGAGCATTTCCTCCCTCCGGCACCGTCGACATTGGCCGAGCAGCTGGAACGTGTATCCCTGGCCCCTAATGAACACCAAACCACATCGGCCCCCCGTTTGGAGGCAGGGTCCCAAGCAGCGAAATGGTTTCGGACGTGTATTGATCAACTAGACAAGGCGACAAACTCTTTAATCGCCGACCTGTAATGTCATTCCTCCACTCCCGAATCTATGTATTGGTGGCCCTTGGCATGGCTTCTGGCCGTAGAACCGTCCCCCCAAAGCGTGCAGGCATGCATAGTTGGTCCCGACGTGAGCGACATAGGTCTACCTGCCCGAATCCAAACAAGATCGTCAGACCTGGGTCCCCTCAGGAGCTTGTTCTCGTCTCCTCTTCAACTCCCAGTCGTCACGCCACTTTGCACCAAGACAATTGGGGAATAAAGCAGAACTGCGCTTTGCGTGAAGTGTCTCTTCGAACCGATATATCTTCTCAACTTGCTCTTGCAAGTCAAAACAATTCGCCTGCGGGTGGTAGTGTTACATGGAGGTGTTTCTGATGTTTTCAAAGCACAAACTCACAGCTTCTGCATCGCGTTTAGCTTTGGCTTCTTGTCGCATTTTATCCAGTTCTTTCTGTCTCTCTTCTTCCTTCTCCTTCCTGTTCAGCCCCGACCGAGGCGTACCACCCGTCGCCTATGCATGAATGAGAAAAGAACAATGTCAGCCAGGTTAGAAGCCAAACGTACATTTTTGAATAGTTCCGAGTAAACAGACGGGTTACGAAGATCAAAGTCTGCCATTCCGACATACATGGCAGGCCGGACTGAGCTGGACGAGGCAGATCTGGGGTCATTGGGAGACGGCTTAGCCTGGTTTGGGGGCTTGTTGGGAGTGGATGATGCAGAGCTATTCTGACCAGGGGCCGACTTGATCTTCTTGATAGTAGGTAATTTCGGCTTCTTTGGTGGAGGGGGTTTCGTAGGTTCTTGTGAAGTCTCAACAGCCCCTGCTGACGTAGTGGGCGTGTTGCTTGCATCCTCTACGGTCCCGGCTGAGTCTTGTCCATTTTCTTTGGGTCTCGGTCGCTTCGACCCGGGTGGAGGATCACTCGCACGAGGTTGGTTCGAGCGACGTTCGTCTTTCATCATGATTGTGTCGTTGGAAGCCTTAACTTTGGCTTTGGCTTTCGGTCTTGGTTTCGACGTCTTGCCACCCTTGCGCAGTGTTTTAGATTTCCCTTTAACATTGCGTTCAGCGGGTTCGTCAAAGAAGTCGTCTTCGTCCGAGTTTGAGGGCTGTGGTTCTTCACCAAAGTCCCCATTATTTGAGTCAACGAAATCATCCTCCTCGTCCGAAGTCTTTACGACACGTGGTCTCTTTACAGGTCTTGCAGGACGTGGCTTGCTAGATGTGGTGGCACGCGAAGAAGATGGGATTTCCTCAGGTGATGCGGTGGTGGTAGTGGTGGTAGTTGTAGTGGCAAGAAATCTCGAGTCGACGACATGATCACCTTCAATATCAATTTCGGCCTCCATACTGTCGAGGACGCGCTGACTAGGCCGCCTGACGCGTTTGGAGCGAGAATGACTCGAAGATGCGCTGACTCCTTCGTCTTCCCCCTCATCAGAATCCAAGACACGACGTTTGGTAGGTTTACGTCGCGGAGGGGAGCCGCCAGTTAACAGCAACTGTACAGATATCAGTTCGCCTCGGATGTTATGCAGATATGAGCAAAACATACTTCGTCGTCTGAGCTTCTTTCGGGGACTTGAAAACGAAGGGACATTGTAGATAGTGGATATAGTTTGTGACCTCACCCTGACCTGCGTAATGGTGAATGGAGAAGTAGGCGTCTGACGAGCGTCTAAGCACCAGGTTCAAAACTTCCGTTGATACATTGAGTGGCAAAATATTCTACATTATATTAATTATGACTCTGGACAATCCCCCTTCCAATCCTGATAAAACTTCGTCAAATCTGTGACATCGTCTTTACTGCCGAGGAACACAGGGCATCTTTCGTGGATAGACGTAGGTACGATATCCAAGATTCGTTTCGTGCCCGTAGTCGCGATACCTCCAGCCTAGATATTGTGCTTAGTTTCGATACTAGTTATAAAGGGAGTGACTCACTTGTTCAGTCAAGAATGCCATTGGGAACGCTTCATACAAGAGCCTAAGCTTCCCATGCTTGCTCTTCTTGTCATCAGGATAACCAAAGATACCACCATAAAGGAGGGTTCGATGTACATCCGCGACCATGGAACCAATATATCGTGCGCTGTAGGGTGACTTGGGTGCTTTCGGATATTTGATAGAGTTCAAATAGTTGATCACTGGTTGGTGGAAATACATGGAATTGCCTTCATTGAACGAGTAGATCTTGCCTCGCGGGGGTATTTTGATCTACAAGAACGAATTAGGACAGGAAAAAAAGACGCGTCGAAGTGCGAACATCAGGATGGGTGAGTATGAATTCGCCGAGTGCATTGTCGAGGGTGTAGCCATTGACGCCCGATCCAGTTGATAGGACAAGATTAGCTGAAGATCCGTACCTGGTGGGAGCTTATGAACAAAAGAAGGACGACGAGTAAAGAACGCGATACTTACATGGTATACCCAGCAGCGACCATTTCCGTGCCTGGCCTGAGGACGTCCTCGATTACTCCAGGTGAATCAGGCCGCTAACAAGCTTTCAATACCGAAAGACGCGTGAGTCGGACAACGGGACACGCACAATCCTATAGATACCAAATATCGTCCCGATGTTCACACCAGCATCGATGTTGCTGCTACCGTCCAAGGGGTCGAAAACCACACAGTATTTCCCCCTATTCTTCTCCTCGATGATGATAGCGTCGTCAAGTTCCTCGGATACCAGGACTGCCGTCTTGCCGGATGCCCGTAGAGCATTGACCATGATATCATTGGATAGAACATCGAGCTTCTTCTGCTCTTCGCCTTGCACATTGGTCTCGCCTGCGAGACCCACACTGATAAGGTCATCGAGAGTTAGAGGATGTTCCGCAAGGAGAATGGATGAAGAACGCACAGGTTAATTAAGCGAGCCTTCCGTACGTTTGTCGCGATAAACTTGGAGGTCACTTGAATGGCGGTTAATAGAAGTGTCAAGTCGCCAGTGGCAGCCGGGCCCAATCGCATCTGGTCATGCAAGACATGACTATCACGGTCATTTGTGAGTGATCAATCGACAATTGTAAGTAGATGAGATCCATACCGTGTAAGTGTGATGAGATCAACACTGGGAGGTTCTGTTTCAGTAACTGAGGCCATGAAGGAGGGAAGGAGTATACAAGGGAAGGGGGTTATCGAATCGGCACAAATAATCTAATAAATACTGTTAACGGGAAGATTCGGGCAACGGAAGGAGTGTCTTGTTCCGTGTCGTCAGTCCACTCGACTCAAATGGTAGGAGATACCTTACCGTTAGGGGCCCCATTTCATGTGGGACTTGATTGGGGCGGGCCGGGCGTTATCCGTCAGACCTTTTATTTCGTATGATAGGCTACTGATATTGTACAAGGGCCGGCGTATTAGTATGTCATCGCTTGCGTTTGTTCCCAATCATGGGTATACTATCCTTGCCTTTGCGCGTTCTGAGGGGAATAGGAAATGCGTCGCTGTCATCATCATCGTCTCCAAGTAGCAAACCGGCTTGAATGGTCCGGGGACTCTCTATTCGCCGCGGCCTGTCGTGGTCTAGGTCACGGATTCCGCTGGTGTTGGGTCCGATGGTTTCAGAGCCACCCATTTCTTGGCCAGAGCCGAATATCTCGTCGTCCTCTTCGTCCTCGTATTCGTCTTCATGATGATATTCCCTTGCGTGAGCTTGCGCGAGAGCGGCCGCGATCTCAGCGCTGATGCTCGCAACACGAGCCTCCAGCGGTTCTCTTGAGACTTCTTCGCCAGGTTGCAAGAGCGCTGAGATTGTCCGCACAGATTCCTCGATTTCATGGGCATCGTCAGTCGTTTTACGCTTTTTGGGCTTGAAGCTAGATATCGGCGTTGGTCAGTATGGGGAGGTAAAACAAGGGTAATTGCCTACTGGTTAGGATCCGGTGCCCAGTTAGGATCATGGGTTCGCATATGTTGAGTCAGGGTTGTACGCCGAGTAAAAGTCTTTTCGCAAGAAAGATTTTCGCATTTATAAGGCCGCTTGCCAGTGTGGGTTCTGCGATGGCGCGCCAGACTGCTCGAATCACCAAACATGCTACCGCATCCAGGATATTCACAACAATGGGGCTTTTCTCCTGTGTGTACTCGCGAGTGCACATGTAGTGCTGAACGCTAAACAGGTTCAGTAAGTCAAACGATTATGTTGATTCCATGCACTGTACCTGAATGAATGACTTGCCACAGCCGTCATGCGAGCATAGGAAAGGTCGCTCCCCGGTATGGATGCGCATATGACGGGCTAGATCACTACGACGTGTGAAGGTCTTCCCGCAATCCTCGAAGTCACAGGCATGGGAGTGAGAGACGGGACCTTTCCCCCTTTTCTTGCGAGATTTCTTGGAGGATGGAGAGACGGATGGAGATGGAAGACTGGACGTCGAGGCAATAGGCTCGATAGCTTTGTTGGAAGGGGATAAGACGGCATGATTCGGAGAAGGTGAAGGCGGCGGGGATGTGTGAGAGGGTTGGCTATGAGGTACGATTGGTGACTCGGGTGTTTGGGAATCCGAAGCAAAAGGAGCTGAGAGTTGGAAGATGTCATTGATATCCGGTAGTTCTGGTTCGGTAGCTCGGACATCGCTCTGAGGACCAGGACTCTGAGAACGCATTGATGTTTCTGAGCGTCGTGCCCTCAATTTACGGCTGGTCTCAACTTCGCTTTCGTCGTCTGCACCATCCGAATACAGATACTCTGAATTGTCAGATGCGTTCGCGTTGTGTGTTGCTGTCGAAGGCTCTTGTGCAGTAAGTGAATGGAATGCTGGTGCCGAGCGTGTAGGCTTCGGGGTTTCGTCTACATGACGAGTGTGCTGGGGCCGCGAGGCATATTCCGAGTCTTTGGCGGAAAGATCTTGCTCAACGCGCTCGGTCTGGGCAGCCTGGGTCTGCGCCGCTTGAAGCATTGCGGCAAGGTTACTGATATTTATGCCCAGATTAGCCAGAGCACTCGGTGCTGACTCTCCTTCAGCCCCATTCTCGAAAGTAGTATGTCCTTGTTGGGCAGCGGCACTGAGCAAGGCCGCGGATGCAGCTGAGGCGTTTTGGTTCAGGAGTGTCGCGATTTCCCGCTCCAAGACCTCAACGGAGAAATTATCGCCGTTGAAAGCATCATGAATCACTGGGGAGGTGGAAGGTGAGGAGAAAGTGGCGGGAGATGAGCGGGACGGTGAGCGGGATGGGGATATGCGAGCTGCGTCGTCGCCATCGTCGTTGTCGTCGATTGTTTCGTCGTGGACGACGTCTGAGAGGTCTAGAAGATGTTCTTCATGTTCGTGTTCATGATTCATAGCAGAGCAGGCTTGAAGCAGGGTTAGATATGGATGCAAGGTGATCGAACTTGAAAGCAATGGTGGATGATCCGAGGCAAGATGGGTGAGGGGGGAGTGCGGGGGCACACGTGAAGAACTCTGAGAGCCTGGCAAGAGCTCTGAGGCCTCAGGTGGGTGCCGGACGCGCGAAGGTTGGTCGCTGGCGGTGGTTGTTGGGAGATGAGGTATGCCCTAACCGGATTAGGCAAACCCAGCCAAGCCCCGCGCAAGCGCCCATTTGGTCCCTCTTTCATATGCTCCTCCTCCTCGACGGTCCTCATCTTGCTCGTCGTCTCCCGCAATGAGCACCCCATACGTCGACTCCACCAAAGTCGACTTGAAACCGAAGCGCCATCACGGCTATGCGGTTGTCCTCTTCATCTTCGGGGCTCTTTTTCCACCTCTGGGTGTGTCACAGCTGATGTGCTGTCTCTGCTTTCGCTGATGTCTTCCTCACCAGCCGTCGCGGCCAGGTTTGGTATAGGCAAGGACTTTTGGCTGAACTTAGTCTTGACCTTATGTGGTTACATCCCTGGTAAGTGCTTACCCAATCACCGCCGTCGGTTCATCCACAGCTCTCATACTCATACTCCACCACAGGTCATGGTCACAACTTTTACATTCAGGTAGACCTTCTCTGAAGTTGATCTACTGTACCTGCATCTTGACCTCTCTTCATCCTAGAACATCCGAAACAATAAGAATCACGCACGGACACCCAAGTGGGCCCAGCGCTACGGTCTTGTCGACACTTCCGAGATCAAGCGTAAAGAGCGCAAGTCTCAGTGGGCCAACCGATACAACGATCGTCTTCCCGAGTCTACATTAGAGGGCCGTCCCTATGAAGAAGGGGAAGTCGCTGGATCCAGTACCAGTCTCTCCGGTGATTCTCAGCGTCGAAGGCAACCAAATGGTGATTTGTGGCGTCCGGAGGATGAAACATATTACAACGCAGACGCAAATTCGTCTTCATCTCGTCGCTGGCACTATCCTACCAACTTTGAGGAATCCGAGGTCGAACTGACCAAGAAGAAGAGCAAGAAGAAGAAGGAAAAGAAGGATAGGTGGGCGAGGACAGAGGATGCATATTCTTTGTCAGAGGAACGGAGCTCCAAGCGCAAGAAATCAAAGAAGAAACGAAGATCATCTACAGTCGAAGGAACAGGAAGCACTTACTCCGCCGATTCGACCACAGAGTTTCCTGAGGACGCAGAAGGTGGTCTTTACGGCGACCGCCCTCAGAAGTCGGGCAACACGACGCCACCCAAAGAAAATGGGCAGACTCCTGATGAAACCGTATTCAACCATCAATTTTGATCGTCTCTCTGGGATTTCAGTAGCCTTCGTCGTCGTCACTCCGTTGTTTTCTCGGGAAGCAGGCATTTCTTGGTAGAAAGGCGTTCTGGCAGGTCAATTTCGCATTCGTTATACCGTTTTATGTATTTCCCCGTTACATTCCCAGATAATTATCATTCGATGACCAAAAATAGCGCGTACCTCCACTCAAGCTACGCCATGTTTAACCACATCGTAGACTCCTCGTGCATCCTTCGACTTCTTTACCGACCTCTCGTGGTCACTCTGATGCATGCCCACGCTGCTCAAATGGTTAAATAGATCGACCTCGATCTGCCAGCTCAATCCCGTGTATCATGCTTATCTTCCTGTTCATATCGCTTCTGCTAACCTCAAGCTTGGCCGATGTCCTTCAGAACTTCCAGGTCACGCAACCCGTCCTCATCCCTAAAAATGTCAAGTCTTGCACTATCAAGGTTCTGCAGTACGCTATTTTCATTTTTACATCGTCGAGCATTTACTCAGTAGTCCTTAGACGAGACTTTGCATTCTCTTTTGGCCTGTAAGTTCGGCCTTTGCAAGTGATTGAACGCATTGCTCAATTCCTTTCCCACCCTAGAGCAGAAGTTGTTCAACTAGTGTATGATTGACCTCTATTATAGCGTGCCACCCTGATGTTTGGCCATAAATCAGACCTCCTGCTGACTGTGGACGCCCAGGAACTTGGTCGGCTATATCTTTGAACTTCACGGTCACTTCGAATGGAACTCAGTTCGACCGACTTGGTATATTCACATTCAAGAACGTCGAAAGTAAATGACATCCTCCATAACGCGTTCCGTTCTATCGCTAAGCTTCCTTGCAGTATGGCGAACGTCAACCCCGGAGCCAACTCGAGGTGACGGGATAGTTTGGACCTATATTAAGGATGTTACGCACTACATGCCGCTGTTCAAGGAACCTGGACCGTTGATACTTCAACTCGACAACTTGATCCAACCTGGGCTGGACGGAATTTATTCTAGTAAGTACATGAACCAAATGCAGACTCTTTACTCATTCCCGTAGCTACACTACACGCCACATTCTATGCTTCGTCTTCTCGAAGTCCTCCAGCGGAGCAGGCTCACTCAATCATACCTCTATCAACAAGGTTGAACGACACTGGCAACGATGCGTCCGTACCCCCAGGGTTTTCAGTGAGTTTTCTCGATTGGACTCCATGAACCTCTTTCCAGATACGAATGACTTCATGTTGATAGATCAACGTCACATTCCCAAGGAACACTGTGAAGGTTTTTGCGGAATTATTTGCTTCTGGAAACGGACTGGAAGAATCATGGGTTGAGTCAATTCCGCCTTTGTCCATCTCCGTGTTTAATGATATTATAAAGTACTTCAACGTACCCAATCAATTTTTTCCAAGCATACCTCCTGATATCACCTCAGGGAATGGCCCCTTTCGTGAAGTGCGCCTCCTCATAGACGGTCGTGTCGCCGGGGTTACATTCCCCTACGCCGTCATCTTCACCGGTGGCTTTGTTCCTTCTGTCTGGAGGTCACTCCTTTCTTGAGTCGAACGTCTAAAATTCTAATCTTCGACTGAATCCCTTAGACCGATCGCTGCATACGGTGCCTTGGATTTACCCACTTATTTCATCGATGTTACTCCATTCGTTCCTCTCCTCGTCGATGGTCTACCCCATAACATCACAATCGATGTTTCTTCCGCCGAACAGGATCATACCATTGAGCAAAATTGGTATGTCTCGGGTAACCTACAAATTGTTACCGACGCATCATCAAGACCTACCAAAGGCAAAATGCTATCGTATTCTGCGGAGCCTTTTGCGCGATCCTCTGTAGAAGGTCGGATAGAGGGTGAGGGCTCTGTTGACTTCAACATTAAGGCCTCGCGAAAGCTACGCGTTGAGAGTGTCATAAGCAGCGGAAGCGGAAAGACAGTACGTGTACAGTGGTCTCAGGACCTCGAGTACACGAATGCTCAGGTGTATCGTGAGAATGGTACAGTTCAGGTATGCAGTAAGATGCTCCTCGCTCTTGCGCTCGTGTTGACTCCTCGAAGACCCTTAGGCAAACTTCCAGCGGGAAAAGTGTATCGCTTCACAATGCTCGCCCTGTTGTCAACGATGTCTTTTCTTATCCCTTGAACATCGACTTCAAATACCTGACACCTGACCTTCAACACTGTATGCTGCCCGTAACTAGATGAGCTGCTATCATTCTTACCGGGCTCTCCAGGGAACTTCTCGATTGATCACACCTACAAGAGGGTGCTGACTCCACATCCCTTTCTGATCAGCTCAAACATCAATTCTCGTCAGAGCGGCGGTGAGTGCAATGCATATTGCATCCACTTGCTTTCAATCACTCAATTCTCTCCAATCGAATAGCCGGGTTTTACAATCGCGCACCCACCGGAAATTTTGGAAATGGAACAAACGATAATGACTTCTCTTACGTAGATGGAAAAGGGAATACCTATACTCGCCAGGTCAAGGCGGCGTTCAACAATATCACCTTGGATCGCGTTGGAGGATCTTTGGCGCCTTAGACATTTCGCACTTAGCCAATGATGTAACCTTTGGATTGATGACGTCTTGATCGTCCTTTCGGCCATTTGTATTTACTTCCTGCTTCATCACGAACTGCACGCCACATCTGTTCGCAAAATAGTACTACATTCGTTATTTGACGTGGGTCTTGCGCATCCCCATCTTATCGGCTTCGAAGTGCACACGGAGACTCGCGAGGCTAGTTCTTCTTCACATGGTTTCCTTAGAAATTCTCACCTTTTCTTCCTCATGGAATCGCTTTCGCATATAAAGCGAGATGCGTTGGCTGGCTGCCCCGACGCTCCAGCAGCTCCCCTTATCCCAGGAGTACTTTCACCAGATGTTCATCCAGGCAATCCTCTTTCTGCCGAGCCTGTTGTGGGCGTTGCTATCAGATGCTACTGTCCTCGTCGACTTTCAAGTTGCTCAACCTCCACCTGTCCCGAGTGATACAAAAACCTGCACTATCCAGATACTCCAGTAAGTCAAGCATCAAGAAACTAGTACTTGCGGCCACACTGCCTACGGTTCTTCCAGACGGGACTTTGCCTTTTCTTTTGGGTTGTAAGTGCATTCTGATGTTTAAACCGGCGGTCCATGGTCATCACTTACGCCAAACGCCATGCAGATCCGAAATAGTCAGTTATACGTGAGGATCCTTCGTACTATCCCGAAGAATCTTCATAGGAATGACTTGGTTGTCATAGGCCTCCCACGGACTGTGGGGAAATCGGTTCCTGGGCTGGGATCACTCTTAACTTTACTGTGACCTCCAATGGAACCCAGTTCGACCGGTTGGGCATATTCACATTCCAGAATGTCGAAAGTGCGTGCATATCCAGCATTCAAGGAAACGTAACTCAGTTCAGCGTGGCAGTTTGGCGAACGTCTACCCCGGAACCTACTCGTGGAGATGGAATCATTTGGACATACGTCAAGGATGTGACCCGTTATACACCTCTGTTTGCGAAAAACGGCACTTTCATTCTGCAGTTGGATAACTTGATACAGACAGGACTTGATGGTATCTATTCCAGTACGTTCGAACTTCTGCACCATTATCCAGCTTTCTGAATCCTCTCAAGCCACACTCCATGCGACGTTCCACGCTGCTTCACCTGCACACCCTCCTGCAAAGAAGGCAGATACGATCTTGCCTCTGTCAACTTTCGCAAATGACACAGGAAACGATGCATCCGTTCCACCTGGCTTCTCCGTGAGTCCTACAGGTTGAAACCCTTCGTCGCAGCATTCATTCTAGTCACATAGATCAACGTCACTGTGCCTCAAAATGCTGTTGAGATTTACGCAGAGCTTTATGCGTCTGGGAACGGAAATGAGGAATTCTGGGTGAACATTACTTCTTCACACAAGCCAACATCTAGCTGCGTTACCACTAACGATGGACTCTTCGACAGTACTTCAATGTGCCAAATCAATTCTTGGGAGATCTTCCTGATGGATTTGCTTTGGGCCAAGGACCATTCAGAGAAGTCAGGTTGCTCATCGATGGACAGGTTGCTGGCGTTGCTTTCCCTTACGCAACTATTTTTACCGGTGGCATCGTCCCAACAGCATGGAGACCCATCACTTCCTATGGCGCGCTCGATCTACCAACATACTTCTTAGATCTAACACCATTCGTCGCTATCCTCACTGACGGCAAACCCCATACCTTCACGATTGACGTTGCGTCGGCCGAGCCCAATCGCGGGACCCTTCAGAATTGGTTTGTCTCTGGCCTTCTCCAAGTAGTAACGGATCCTTCTGGAAAGCCTTCGACTGGTCGAATCACATCATACAGCGCAGACCCCTTCGCCGTCGTCAGCAACACCGCAAACCCTCGTGACAATGGTGACCTCAGCATCACCGTCACCGCAACGAGGAAGATACACATTGAGGCGGAGGTTACTAGCGGCAGCGGAAAGACGAGCCATGTTGTTGTCTCCCAAGACCTCAGTTATTCCAACGTCCAGACTTACCAGAATAACTTCAACATACAGGTGTGTTTCATAATTCAGGATTTTCTGAAGCCTTGCTGACGTAGGATGAGTGCTCAGGATGTCTTCCAAATCGCGTCGGGTAATGTTCTGTCCACACACAATGGTCGCAAGACAGTTGTGGACACCTTCTCGTACCCCCTTGGGATCAATATTACGAATATTACGCCTGATGGTAGAAGCTGTAAGTCATGAGCACTTGAGGAGTATTTGGCCGCAGTGACGGAACCTGATTCACTTCGTAGTCAAATCCAACTTCGACCACTCGTACGATCGGGTCTTGTCGCCGGCTCCATTCATCCTGAGTTCGACTATCCACGAACACCAACTCGCTGGTAGGTGTTGAAAAAGTTGATATGGTGCTGTGAAGCTGATAGCCCTTGTTCAGAGGGATTCTTCACGATTGCGCCTACCGGAAATACTGGGAATGGAACCAGTGAGAATCAGCTGACCTACGTTGACTCTGCTGGAAACACCTATGCGCGAGAGGTCAATGCTTCTTTGAACGTCATTACTTTGGATAGGGAGAGTGGGTCACTCGCACCGACCAGAAAGGTAGCTCTGCCGAAGGGGCCAAAGGAAGCTGTTGCAGGCACAGTTCGCTTGCCTGGAGGAAAGAAGAGGTTTGGCTCAAATTAGGCTATCGCCCGACGTGTATAGAAGTTCGAAATAAGGATAAAACCCAGGAAATAACAATAAGTCTAAAATTAAAAGAGACCGACAGGACGTCCAGTCTCGGGATCGAGTCCGATTTCCCAAAAGCCTTGATAGATGGATGAGCAAGGTTTCACGTTGAAGAATGGGTCAGCTTACCCGGGCGTGTACCAAGACCAGGCATCGTCTGCATGTCGCCAAGCAGTGGGTAAAGGAAGCCAGCTCCGGCAGTCAGTCGCACCGCTCGGATAGGAACAGTGAAACCTGAAGAAAGGGTGAATAGCGACCCATAGGACGGCAATGGCTAACTAACCTGTAGGGACACCCTTGAGCTTGGGGTCATGTGAGAATGAGTATTGGGTTTTAGCCATGCAGACTACATAGGAGACAGTCGGTCAGCTTGGTGCTCGTCACAATAGCAGCGAAAGGACGTACTGGGTAGGTTGCTGTATCCTTGCCGGGTATATGTGGCGATCTGGCTCTTTGCGAGTTCGCTCAGTTCAATGCCATCGGCACCATAGATCTCTTTGCAGATTATAGCGATCTTCTCTTCAATCGGCAGGTCCAAGTCGTAGAGGAACTTGAAGTTGGATTCTGCTTCACAAGTAGCAATCACTGCTTCCGCGAGCTCACGAGCACCAGCGCCACCATGAGCGTAGTGGTTGCTAACCACGGCAGCATCGGCTCCTCCAGCAAGGGCTTCTTCCCGTACAAGAGCCAGTTCGGCAGGGGTATCTGAGCTGTGAATTCATGAATACACAGTTGGTATGTCAGCCATGCGGTTTGCACTCACCCAAATTGGTTGATAGCTACGATCACCTTCACGCCAAACTTGCGCGAGTTCTGTATATGTTTGACAAGGTTCTTGCACCCTTCCTTAAGTGTAACCAGATCTTCTTTGGTGTACGTCTCGTGCAAAGGCTTTCCGGGGGTAACATCAGGCCCTCCGCCATGCATCTTCAAAGCGCGTGTCGTTGCGACAATGACAGTAGCATCTGGCTTGATGCCGCTAATGCGGCACTTGATGTTGCAGAATTTCTCCATGCCCATATCCGCACCGAATCCAGCTTCAGTAAGAACGTACCCAACACGCTCAGGACCATCACCCTCTTCGGTTCCGGCGAGTTTGAGGGCTATGCGATCGGCAAGAATTGACGAATTGCCGTGGGCGATATTGGCGAAGGGTCCAGCGTGTACGAACACCGGAGTACCCTGCCACACGATAAACATTAAGGTTGAGCGGGATTAACGGAGACATACCTGCAGGGTTTGCATGAGATTGGGTTTAATGGCATCCTTCATAAGGACAGCTAGCGCGCCAGTAACGCCAATATCGTCAGCGGTAATTGGTTCGCCGCGTTTACTCGTAGCAACAACCATTGCACCAAGCCTATCTTGCATATCCTGAAGACTCGTAGCTAAAGCCAAAACAGCCATACATTCACTCGCGACGGCTATGTCAAAGCCGGTCTCGCGTTCATGACCCTGCTCGGTGGCGTTGCGTCCGATGGTGATCTTCCTGAGGAAACGATCATTGGTGTCTAGAACACGATTCCAAGTGATCGTGTCGAGGTCCACATCGAGGCGTGCAAAGAGATTGATCTCTTCCGGGGTTAGTGAGTTAGGGTCAGTCTTATCGATTCCGAGCTTCTTTAGTCGTTTGAGCATGAGGGGCGCAAATTCACGTTTGCCTTTCTTCGATGGAACGAGACGACTATAGAGGGCCTAGACGAATTGGCTTTAGTGTGAGCTCGTGGAAATGGGACTGGGTCCAACCTTGTCAGACTGAGTGGCTTCGTGGAAGATACGGGCATCCAGAGCAGCAGCTAATGTGCAGAGATATGAGATTTTCACGCATGAAGAGTGGATGATTTCTCACCGAGAAGATTGTTGGCTGCGGTGACGGCATGAATGTCTCCGGTTAGATGCAGGTTGAACTATGTGTAAAGTATAAGTGGAACTGGAAAATGTACGAAAAGAATGGACATACCTCGTCCATCGGAATGACTTGACTGTAGCCTCCTCCAGCAGCACCCCCTTTGATTCCAAAGGTTGGTCCTTGACTCGGTTGGCGCACAGTTGCAAAGGCCGTTCGACCGAGTTCTGCACCCAGCGCTTGGGCCAGACCTATTGTTGTCGTCGATTTACCTTCACCCAAAGGTGTGGGCGTGATGCTTTAAAGAAATATGGTGAGCTGAGGGTCAGTCGATGGAAGGTAAAGACGGACCCAGAGATGACAATGTATTTTCCGTCTTTCCTATGGGCAAGACGATCCAACACACTGAGTTCAACCTTGGCCTTGAACTTGCCGTAACTTTCTACTTCGTCAGGTAGGAGCCCAAGTTCGCTAGCTACTTGCGTAATTCGCTTGGGAGTTTGTGCCATGGCGATATCAATGTCTGAGGGTACTGTGTCAAGGATGTTCAACTTGAGGGGCTTCACTGTTCTATCTCTGGCCTTCTCCCATAGTCGTTCCGCAGACTTCAAAGCATTTTCCATCAGTAACGCGACGGTCATGGGGCCAACACCGCCTGGAACGGGGGTGATATGCGAGGCCACAGCTGCAGCTGCTTCGTAAGCAACATCTCCAACAAGACGCTGTCCAGACTTCTTGGAAGCGTCTAGACAATATGTTAATTGAGATCAATGCAAAGCATACGACATGAATACCTGGAACGTAGTTGATCCCAACGTCGATCACTGAAGCACCTGGTTTCAACCACGAGCCTTGGACAAACTCGGCTTTGCCGATAGCAGCAACCACGACGTCAGCTGTCTTGACCTACATATCACATCACTAAGAAGGGTCTGGGACGGAAGAAAAAGGACAGGGCTCACAATTTCTTCGATATTCTTGGTGCGACTATGGCATTGAGTCACAGTAGCATCCTTATTCCGTAGCATAGACGCGACCGGACTACCAACAATATCGCTTCGGCCTAAAACAACTGCATGTACGCCTGAGAGGGGTTTCCCTGTTTCTTCGAGAAGACGTATAACAGCCGCCGGCGTGCATGGAGCGAAAAGGGGATCGGAAGCCTTGGAGGATAGATGACCGATGTTGTAAGCATGGAATCTGATTCATTGTGAGCTGATGGACAGAGAAGGAGGAACCGATCACACGACGCACCCATCGACATCCTTCTCGGGGCTGATGGATTCGGTAACCGTGCGTTCTCCGTGAGAGTCGATATGGGGGCCCAAAGGAAGTTGAACCAAGATGCCGCTAATATTTTCATCATCGTTCAATTTTTGGACGATATCCACGATCTCCTCGACTGTTGAGGTTTCTGGGATAGTGACGTGCTTGAAGATGATGCCGACCTCCTCAGCTGCCTTGGCTTTCATGCGCACATAGGTTGATGAATCTGGACGTGCACCAGCTTGTACAACAGCGAGCTGAGGCTTGAACCTGGGGAAAGTGGATTGAAGAGATTTGATGCGACCAGCGACTTGATCGCGTATTGATCTAAACGGAATATTGAGAGCCAAGCCAAGAGTAAAGTCAAGGCACCTACGCTGCAATTGCTGTCCCATTCAGGATGGTGGCACTGTGGAGGGGACGAGACATTGTTGAATTGAAGCGTAAAGGGGCAGCAAAGACGCGGTTCCAGTTCCAGAGCTGGGCGCGCATTTCCGGTAATTTGTACAGGAGCCCCCGGCTAACCCACGTTATTTTTGATGGGGCTTGAGACTAAATACTCTGCTGGGGACGAGTAACGAGCGTGGACGAGATGGTGGTGGTTGTGGAAAAAGAGAGGTTGGGGGTAACATAATGGCATCGAGAGCCCTGCCAGCGAGCCATTTCAGCCGAAATTGAATGCGACGTTCACCGTCGGTGCTTCGATATTGGCCCCTAGAGGGCATCTTCTCACGAACACAAAAAAATTGGCGCGGACGTGCACGGGATCAAAGACTTAGACCAACGCTGACTCTCAGACTCCTCCTCTGCAGCCTGCCCGTTTCGCTCCCTCTCCTCCCTCTTCATCCTCAAATGGCTTCATCACAGGCTCTCCAAATGCTCCGTCAGACTTGCAGAACACAAAGTGCTCGCAAGGCGTTTGCTTGTCCCCGGGCAGCAAGACGTATTACGCAAACTCCCACCCGCTATTATTCAGCGGAAGCCGCTCCAGAGTCTTCAACTCAGGCAAAGCCAGAAGAGGGAGCGGAGGGGAAGCCTAACGAGGAACCACCAAATCCTCTGCAGGAAAAATTGAAGGCCAAAGAAAGCGAAGTAGTCGACCTGACAGTGCGTATCCACTCATCCTCGGAAGTACTCGTCCTGAAATCAATACCGTAGGGCCGACTGCGGTACCTTCAGGCCGACTTCCTCAATCTTCAGCGGAACGCTGCTCGAGAGAAGGAGCAGACCCGTGATTTCGCCATCACCCGCTTCGCCTCCGACCTTCTTGAGACCGTAGACGTCCTGTCTTTGGCCCTCAAGTCGGTTCCCGAATCCGCCTTAAACCCCCCAGAAGCCACTTCCGAGTCATCATCGGCTACGCCTCCAACAAAATCCGCGCTTGATTACCTGAAGGAGCTGCATCACGGCGTCGAAATCACGCAACGGCAGCTCCTACAAACGCTCTTCAAATACCATGTCAAGCCGTTCGACCCGACCGGCGACACGTTCGACCCAAATCGACACGAAGCGCTGTATCAGGCTCCGATACCCGGAAAAGAGCCTGGTACGGTGATCGACTGCCAGAAAACGGGATATATGATAAAAGACCGTGTATTGCGCGCCGCCCAAGTGGGTGTGGCTCAGGAGACTTCGTAGTAGTTCATCTCATGTTGCATTACGTTGACGGTCGGGTTGGTGGAGGGCGGGAAGAGGTGTGTATGAAGTGCTTGTGGATCGGACTACTTGCATAGATATTATCCTAATACCTATAATTAACGAATCTCTACTCCGAACGTGGCTTTCAGCTTTGATACGACCTGATCCTGGATGTGGTTGACCTCTTCATTAGATAGCGACCTAAAATTGCACTTCAGTACCCAAGGTTTGCGTATAGAGCAAAAGATGTACTACCTGTCCATTGACCGGTAATTGATGCGATAGCAGAGACTTGTGCGGTTGGTTTTAGGATGAACAAAATGATCCAACTTGGTTTCAAATCAGTAGGGGAGACACATCACAAGCGTTGGAGGCGTACGCGTTTGACATCCTCGACGAGATCTCCTGTCACGTCTCGGACAAGATCGCAAAAGTCGTTTTCGTGTAGACTGACATCCTGCGGCAACCAAAAGCTGACGTCTTTGAAGCAAGAAGGATATTTAGAGTAGGGCTTGAATGTAGTGATGTCCCCTTGCTTGAACTGCGACAAGAAGCGTTCGTCCTTCGACCAGAACAAACGGATGTCGGGTATCGAGAAAAGGATCATGGCAATACGTTCCAAGCCCAAACCAAAGGCCCAACCAAGTTTGTTCGGGACCTCTGGGAAAGCGCAAATCAATACTTTGTGAGGATGGGATGAAAATAGTCGTTTTACGCACTCGCAGTATCAAGAGTAGCTTGCCTAACCACTCCTGAACCCAAGATTTCGAGCCACTTCCCTCTAAAGAACACTTCCACCTCGAAACTCGGGCTGGTAAAAGGGAAATACGCCTCTATCCACCGCACACGAAGCGGCTCCGTGCGGTTGGCATTACCAAACAACGTCAACATGAGGGAGTTGAGTGAGAGTTTGAGGTTTTTCGCGACGAGCTCGGAATGGACTGGATCGTGCCCTGGTTGACAAGGATTGGAAGGAGCCAGGTGGGGGACGTCCTTTATGACAATATTCGAGCGAGCCAAATGGGAGGATAGCCATTCATTATCCTCTTCGACTTCCTTCATCCCTGTAGGTGTAGCATCGAAGATTCGCGCTCCCTCCATCTGGTGGAACACAGGATAATGTGACCCGTCTATTTCGTCGCGTCGATACACGTCGGCCGTGAGCAACCATTTCGTTTCCCCCTTTCCGAAGACCTCCACTTCATGAGCGGAGGTATGGGTCCGAAGCATTAGGTCTTTGTTAATGTAGTAGCTATCTGTTGGTGAACGTCCTGGGTGATCTGCCGGGAAAGACAGTTCATCGAAGTTCTTGAAGGGTGTAACGAGCGGGGAGAACGAGGATAGGTGGGCGTAGTCGGAATAGTGGCCTTCGATTTTAGCTCGTAGGGTGCTAAGGGGGTGGTCATGTTTTGTATGGAGACGTTCCGGGAGCTTTGATATTATGGCAGGAGTGATGTTCGTGATAGAGTCCGTTGCATACTGCTCGCCGAGGATGGAAAGGTGAGAGGGCTGGCCAGGATTGACGGGACGAAAGACTTTGGCAGACTGGCAAAAGCGACGGGGCCGTAGAGCACGAGCAAGCAGAGTCGGGTTTGCTTCAGCAGCCCGCGTCAACCAAAGACAAGAGCTCATGGTACGCGCTCAAAGACGTTCAAGCTCAAGACTGGGCAGGACTCTGGTTACAAGCTAACGGACGCAAGCGCCTTTTCACACGGGAATAAAAGGAAAGAATATGTATATTTCGGAGGAGGGTTTAGGTGTCGCAAGTAAGTAATCTACACTACTACCAAAAGTAATCGTAAGTCGTCGTAGCGTTCCATCAAAAGAGCATGAGTCCGTCCCAAGGTCAATACCACCAAGTTGAAATACAAAAGTTAAAAAAGAGGGCACCTCTAGCACTCGAGGAACGCAAGTACAGAAAGCGGATTTAGTTCGTGAATAAGCATAACATATAATGAAGATGAAAAGCGATGAACGAATTACCAGCCGGGGAACCAACGTTTGGGAGGTGCTCGACGAACACCAGGTCCACCCCGCTTAACGGTAACTGTGCGCATTGGAAGCTCTTCCTCTTCTTCCTCCGCTGGGATTTCCTCGGTGACAATCTCCACGGCAGTGGTTTTGGGACTTGACGAAGACGTGGGGGAAGGGATAACGACAGGAGTGGGCGAAGCAGCACGGCGTGTGTTGGCGGGGGCGGGAACGGTAACGAATTGGGTCTCTACGACTGTTTTGGTTTCGGTTTCATAAGAAGTTTCAGAAATAACTAGCGGCGGGAGTTCTTGGAACTAGAAAAACAAGGTCAAGTCAGTGACGAGTTCGTCGCAAAGAGGACAGAAAACAGAGCGAGCGTGAACAAGAGACCGGAATCAAATAGTGCTATCACGTGGCCGAGGGCGATGTCAACTAAATCGAACACGATCGATCGCTTGGTCGACAAAGCTAAAACGGGAACGCGTGTGGCCATCAACTCCGATCTCCATGTTCACGTAGGCAAGGGACCCGAGGACACAATGACTTCGGTTCCCAAGCCCGGACGAAGGAGGGGGGAGCATGGAGGGATGATTACGGACTGGGACATCATGCAGAAAAATCCTCCTTCGTCTCAAAGCTCTGAACGACGCGGGATAGGTGGCGGTGGTACCTTGGCTTTTCGCTTCGGGGGTCCCGCAGGTGGCTCGTAAACGTATTCTTCTTCGACTTGACCGCCATCATTGCCTAGCGCACTAGAGAAGCGATGAGAACCTTGCCAAAGAAAAAACAAACAGGGAAACGTACATGAGTTGCTCCATGATCCAGCTCTCACGACGAGACGCGTCATGTTCGCGACGGTTAACACTCTCTTCGCGTCTGCTGATTTCACGTTCTCTTTCAGTGACCTTGAGCTCACGTTCCACAAGATCCTCAGCGCGCGCACCGGCCCAGCCGGGCGGCGTCAGCGAATCTTCCTTGACAATTTCCTTGATGATAGTGGCTGCGGGTGCCGTCACGGTCTCGATGGTATGCGATACTGTGCACGGGGGGCACGCAGTTGGTGATGGGATGACGCCACCTGGGGCTCCAATGAGCAACTCGGCTTCGCGACGGGCAACTTCAGCTTCTCGGACGGCGACTGCGCTTTCTCTGGCGAGCAGAGCTTGGGTACGTTTGGGTGTCAAGACACTCCATGAACCTGAGGCAGCGGGATCTGCGGCGTCCGGAGTGGCAGCTCTGTTTGAGATGCCCGAGGGCAGCGAAAGCATCACGGCCAAAACCGCTAACACCAACGACAAAACGAGCAGAAGAGTTGTTGACGAAATTGTGCGGTGGTGGTGGTGATGTGAGCGCTCTCGTTCGCGTTCACGATCACTTCGGTGGTGGCGCTCGCCATGAGATGAGGGGTTTGCCATCCTAGCTTGGGTGTTGCTAACTGAACTTGAGGGCGACAGAGACGTCGCAGTGCGAGCTCGGAGGATCGACGTGGTGAAAGTGGGGGGATGATTGGAAATGGTTGAAGCTGAGAGAAAAAAGCGTGGGTCGAAAAGATTTGGACTTTCGTTTACAGTTGGGGGGGTAGCACTTGAGTGGAAGGGAGGATGAGAATGGGGGAGTGAAGAAAAGAGCAAGTCCAACTCGAACCAACCTTTTTATTCCCTTATCCAGTTAATTGAACAATGTACAAAGCCGTACAAACAACACGTGCCATTGGCATGTTTGCTCAGGGTCGGCGGCGCTTGTGTCCGGAAGCGCCCGGCGGGACCATTGTTCTCCATCACGTGCTTCTTGTCCGCCCAATCAGGTGATGACGGGCACGACTCAAAGTCGCGTTTTGTCCACAACGACGTCAAAAAACATGTCTCTTCGACGTTTTGCTCAAACAAACCATGCGTCCACCGCCAACGGCTCACCAAGAACACGATCAGCCTTCGAATCCCCAGTGGGCTCTCCTCAGGGTCCTCCCACCACTCCCAGAAACCGACTGAGCATCGGTATCCATCGTTCACCAGCCGACACCCCGTCCGTGTCTTCCTCGGTCCCCTTTGACTGGGAGGCAGCACGATCATTCAAGCCACCTCCGTATGCGACGCCACGACCCAGAGGACGCGACAGCATCGCACCTGGGGGAACACCCAAGACCACCAAGAGGGTTATCAAGAAAAAGAGTCTGTATGAACGGTTCGTACATAGTTTCACGCTTCATCAGGCTCAGTGCTCAGGTCTCTCTTCCTTCAGAATCTCAGGCTTGCCATCGCGCATTGCAATGGAAATAGCTCTATTCCCTAACAATGTTCCTATGCCAGAACCAAGAACGTCGGCCTTCATCCTTGGAGGTCTCCTGCACTTTTCTCACTTGTGTGTGCGCATCAGTGCGGTGCGACGTGTTCCCGACTCGGAACAGGGGTATGAAGATATGTACTACGAGACGGAGGGTACTCCTTGGTTTGATTGGGTACGTAGCAGCGCAGCACTCGACGGTGTTTAAACTGACACCCTGCGTCTTGAACTAGACCATACCAATGACGCTCCTTCTCCTCTGCGCGTCGATTGGAAATGCTGTCTACCTCTTTTCACGCATCAAAGTATACAGGCTTCATCACCGGTCTGAGCCAGTCGGTTCGCCCAATGCACGATATGTTGCTTCAGAATCTCCTCTCGAGCCAGTGGAGGCGCCATCTCTGGCTTCGCGTATAGGCTGGGGCTTGTGGCGTGCATTTGTGGTATCCTGGCGCTTTTTGCTTGGACTCGAGAATCGTCCACGAGCGACCACAACGTCAGGGAACGTACCTAAAGTGCAGCAGATTGAGTGCTGGGCACCAGGGGAGCTCGAGTCGACGCTGTTCAGCATCTATTCGCCTGCGAATTCGTTGTTGTGGATGGCGACAAACGCGTCGAACTGGATGGTCATGCTGGGGGTTATGTGTCTGTTTGGATTCCAGGTGAGTTGTGACCGATGTTGGTGGGCATTGTGCTGACGCGTGTTTGGCACAGACGTCGGCGGTGTTCAGCTGGTACAAGATGCTGATGAAGGACAAGGAGATTATATCTGCAGAGGTGATGCACGAGTACAACCAGGTGTTTGTGTATCCGAGGGTGAATCCGATCCGACGAGATGTGGCTGTGATGACGCACGAGTCTGAGGTTGTTGATGTATGGGATGATTAGTCATACATTGTGTTCTCTTCCATACCGTTTTGTGATGAAACCCAAGTTCAAGCGCTGCAATGTATTTACCCTTTTCACCCTCAAATGCACATCCTTCGCTGAATCCTGATGCCCTCTTTCGAAGCGATTCTTGCCCAATGGGAATCCCAGGGTCCCGCCATGCCACTACTCTGCGCAATCCTGCCGTTATGCCCACCCCGAAGACCCAGAATGGGCCCGCTTGCAGGCTTACCCCACACACAACAGATCTCGCCGCACGCCGTCCCCATCTCCCTCCAGGCGCCGCGACTCCTTCAGAGAGAGCCGCCGCTCGTCGGTGTCCACGCTCCCCCCCGAGTCTCCCTCCAGGTCTTCTACACGCGCGCTGCAACCACCTGCCAAGCCACCCTCGCCACTCCCTCCATCCTCTCCCCCTCCCCCTCCTCCTCCATCATCAGCACCACCGCCACCGCCCCTATCCTCCTCATCGACCGCCCCAATGTACCCGCCCGCCCCCGCCCCCCCCCGGGGGGGGGGGTGGGGTGGGGGGGGGAGGGGGGGG